>PVJX010010872.1:0-55439 GCA_004027295.1 Dolichotis patagonum | reverse complement strand
AGCTACTCTGATACACACTGGGGCTCAAAGGTCAGCTTCTCTGGGAAAGATAATCAAAGGAGTGATTAAAAGGCTAGACTCTTCTAAAGCAAAGTCATAAACTAAAATATAAGAAGTTCCATAATACATCACACTATATTAGAACCCACGACCTATATCATTATATAAGAAGTGTCCTACCACATCAGAACCACAGTCTATGTCAGGCCCAGTATTTCACGTTTTTACCATTAGTCTACTATCTATTAAAAGTAGTGCTCATTAACAAAACATCAAAAGGGAATACCTGCTTTGTTTCTTGGGCACTTCTCAAGTCCAAAACAATATACCCTACAGTTTCCTTGGCAGAAGATACAGGATCCAAGGCAAAACACTGGAGTTTGATAGGAGTACGCTGTAGTCTGTAAAATAACAATTCATACAATAAATTACTTTTTTCCTTATATTGAACTGACTTTCTATTATCCTTGACAAAACTGCTCATTATTATCCCAATAATTATACTTTTATTGGGTCAATTAAAAGTTTCTAAAATAAACCTCTTCAATTAGCAAGCATGTGTTATATCTACTTATCTGTATATTAATATACAAAACATGTCAAAATTTTAGTCTTTTGTGTAAGAGTTTATCATCTAGATCAATGTTCCTTAAACTTTTATAATACACAAATATGCTCACAGCTTTCTGAAGTTATAAAAACAATAAACTGAGGATACAAATACCACAAAATGAAACCATTAAAATTTAAATTACTAAATTACAATAATTCATGGCAATGTTCTGTAAGATGATACTGTGTAACATGGGCTCTTTCTTTGTTTGGAAACTGCTGAACTGAGCAGACTTGGTCATCAATTGTACCTAGTAGAATTACTATTTAACTGCACTTAGCACAACTCACTTTTAAATTCAATCTATTTGGGTTTTTTCAGCCTACAGCAATCAAAGTGTACCACTTAACACTAACAAGTGCAACACAACTATAAACGAAGGCCCTGGCACTACACAGTAGCACTCCAACTGAGCAGACATTCTAGATACTACTGAGAAGACACGATATTTTGATATTCTGTAAGGATTTCATGTTTCTTTAAATAAATCCATGGAACCATTTAGCAGAAGCAAGTAAGTTTTTCCCTACTTTCCTTCCTCTGTTAGCTTTCTATTTTGATTTGATTTGATTTAATATTGAGAAAGAGCAAGTATTGAAGTGATTTTAATTACCAGGAGCTACATTTTCAATCTTTTAATAAAAACACTGCTGTTCTTAACCTTCTAGTTATATAGTTCATGAAAAAATAAGATGCTTAACTTTAAGTGCATCTTTAACACAGAATTAGAGACTTACATAATTTTTTTCATTAGATACTTTTATATTTCCTTGGCAAGCCAACAATCATAATAAATACAAATAGTGGTGAATTCCAACCACAATTTGGAAAGCATCATCAAAGTCCTTTTAGAGGACCTGTTGTCTCACATATTAGCAAAAAAAAAAAAAAAAAAAAAAAAAAAAAAAAGGCTTTTGAAATGGTTGAAAGCTTTTAGACTTAGTCTGGTGTTAGACTGGCTGGGATCTACTATCACTATCCAATAAACAGAATTAGCTCAAGTTACCAAGCTATTTAACCTCTTAGGACTGTTTCCTCATCTCTAACAGAAGAGAAATAACAATGCTAACTTCAGTTGTGATGTTTAAATGAGTTACTGCAAAGTACAGTGACTGAAAGTCTCCCAGCACATTAAAAAACCTTAGAAATTATGATTATAGCAATAATGTAATGAGGTAGTATTTGTAAAAGCCTAAAAAGGGACCAATCTAAAGTGGTTCCCTAAATTGAAAACAAGTTACCTGTGCTGATGAAGTGCTTTCCTATCAATCTCCCAGGCTAACTCGGTGGCAAATTCTGGCTGGTTAGTATGGTCCACAGGATCAGTAGCCAACTGTTCTCCATCAAACTTTGCTTCTACTATAAGCATATACTTTGGACGTTTAGGGAAGTGGCGACCTGAAGAAACAAGACTATAGATGAATTGCAAGTAAACAAAAATCAAACAGGATCATCTAGCATGTGTCTTAAAAACCAACACCTATTAAGAGCTGCTAATTTACCATACTTTTCATAAACTCACACATACCCATTCACTTTTATCATTCATAAAAAACAGGAATCAAATTAAAAGTTATAATTTACAAGTCAGTGTTTCTCAAGTATGAATGTGCATATGAATCCTCTGGGAATCCTGTTCAAATATGGATTCTGCTCCAGTTGGTCTATCATAGGCCCAACACTCTGTGTTTAACAGATCTTAAGGTATGTTAATGCTCCTAATTTTAATGATGTCAATAACATCTGCAATTAAAAGAGTTTAAAATGTATTTACACCAGTATATTTCAAGTACTCACACAGTGGTGGAATTTTAGCTGTCTGGGTTTTTTCACGTGTGCTGCTGGGTACTGAACCAAGCATCTTTACATAGAGGTACATCCTTAGAGCTTTTGTAGTTTGAGACAGGGTCTTACTATGTCTCTAAGTTTCCCTTCTTTTAAGACAGGGTCTTATTAAATTGCATAAGCTGGCCTCAAGCTTGTGATCCTCCTGCCTCGGCTTCCCTGGCCACTGGAATTACAGGCATGGGCCACCACTCCTGATGATTAAATTAAGTAAATAAACTTCTGCTACTACTCATGCTAGCTCCAGTTACCTGGATGGAATTAAACTGGTTAGAAACACGCTCATGAATGGAGACTTCAAGAACTGCTTCAGAAAGTGGCAAAAATAATGAAATGGATTTGAAGCAAGGGGGAATATTCAAAGGGGGGATTAGAGGCAATGTGTCTTTTACTGTAATACTGTACATAAGTGCTCACCATATATTTTGATCATACGATGTATCTGCTGTAAATCTGTTTCTTAGAATACTAATTCGTGTGTGTGTGTGTGTATGTGTGTGTCTTTTTTGAAACCGGGTTTCACTATGCAGTTCAGGCTGGCCTTGAACCACTCTGTAACCCAGGTTGGCCTCGAAGTCGCAGCAATCCTCCTGCCTCAGCCTTCGGAGTGCTGGGATTACAGGTGTGAGCCACTACACCAGTTTCTAGAATACTAACTCTAATCAATTTATACGGTAGCGGTAAACATTTGCCGCCTTCTACTCTGGGCATCTTACTGCCTTCTTTTGTGTTCCACCCAACATGTTCATTCCCTGGCTGGTCTGTGCCATCACTTGGAATGACTTTCCATCCTTCTATCCGTGTCTATCCAAAGCTTATGCACTGTTCTAGACACTTCAATACGACCTCCTTTCAAATCTACATTTAGTCTATAAGACATGTTTTAAATAAATCATTTCTCAACGTATTTGGGATCCTGCACATTAATTTGATCTCCCAAGTACACAGATCTTTATATCCTCAAAGGAAAACGATTATCTTACATTTGTTTTCCTCATAGCATACATAAGGAACAGCTATAACTCTAAAAGTCTTTGTTAACCAAACTGTAAGACGATTTTAGTCCTATTTTAAAACAGTAATCTAACCATATTGTCCCAATTCCATATGAATCAGTCGGATAAATCTCTTATTCCAAAATTTAAAAGTTAAGTTTACACCATTTTTCCCTCTCATCCCCTAAGCAGTACCAGACCTCTACAAAACACCCGTCCATGGGGAAACAAAAATCAACCATGCCTCCAGACAGCTCTCAAGGTAACTTCCTATCAGGCTATTTACAATCTGTCCCCAATTTATCTATCAATTCCTAGGCCCTCTACTCTCCATCCACCACAATGAATGTAGAGCAGTATAAGCAAAACATACCTTGCTTTTCCCTAAGGGCTCTTTGCTCTTCTCTTCACCTTCCCCCCCCTCCCCACGATGCAAATAAATGCCACCTACTCCGGTAAGCCTCCCTTGGCTGCCCCAGACAGAGGTGGTCACTCCCCGTTCTACGCACTAATAAAATGTTTGACACATTCTCCACGCCGATGTCCTCAGCTTACAAACCAGAGATCGCTATTCACGCGCAGCCAGCACGGTGCCTGACATTCACGAGCCCGCGATGGACACTGTCATGTCCTCGTCACTACGGTAAGAAGCAGACAGAACATCCTCTCCACAGTGACAGATCCCAGGACGCCTCTACCAAGACGGTCAGGGGGAGGCCCCTGAAATACTTAAGCGTCAGAACACTGCATCCCAGCCAGTGGCAAAGTTCTAGCAGAGGCGCCGCGCGTTCTCGGGACGCCTCGCCTCCGCCCCTTCGTGAGAGCCGCACGCACTCCCACGAGTCACCCCAGCGCTGCCGGCTCCCTTGCCGCGCTAGCCCCGTAGCGCCGCCGCGGCGGCGTCCAGCCTCCGGACAGGGCAGAGGCGCCCGGGTGGCCAACGCCGCCCCACGAGGCCCTCACCTTCCAGGATGGACACGACGACGAGCAGCGGGTCGGGCTTGGAGACCATGGCGGAGGCGGCGGCGGCGGGGTCTGTAGGAAGAGGGCGCGGTGAATCGCGGGCACCCCAGGACCCGGCGGGAGGGACCCCGGCGGGACTCGAACGGGACCCCCGGGAGACCCGCCGCCCGCCACGGCCCCGGCCCTGGCTCCGGCCCCGCAGCCCCAGCTCCGGGCTCAGGCCGAAACGGCTCAGCGGCCCGGCCCGGCCCGTCGGCCGCAGAGGCAAGCCCGCCGCCTGCAGACCTTTTGCCGCCGCTTCAGCCGCTTTTCAAACGCCCGGGCACTAGCCCGGACGCCGCCGCGCCCCTCTTCCGCGTAGCAACCAGGCCCGCAGGCGGGCGCCGGGGGACGCTGGAGGACAAAGGCTGATAGAGAGCGGGCAGGCGCGTATAGAACGGCCCTCAGCCCGCGGCACCTTCCGCCCTTTCACGCTCGCTCCAGGGCCGTCGGCCGCGGATTGCTTTCATGACTGCACAGCGCCCCCTGCTCGCCGGCTGGGGAGAGGCTGGTGTGTGCCGCGCAGGCGCACTACCGCACAGGCGCACTGCCGCACTACCGCCTGCGGGGGGAGGTCGCGCTGTACCGTATTCTCTCTTGTAACGATCCCCATCTCCCGTGAAATACAGCGATGGGAAATTTTTATAAAAATTAGCTTTTTTCAGGTACGGAGTGTAAATAGTTAAATCACAGAAAACTGGTTCAAGTCTGGACTCTGAAAGCTCTTCGTCATTCTTGCGCTGACCTTTGAAGCTGCGTCCCTCGCTGAGGTGAGGTGAAGTAGGTGAGGTGGGGTGAGGCGGGGTGAGGCGGGGTGAGGCGGGGTGAGGCGGGGTGAGGCGGGGTGAGGCGAGGTGAGGTGATGGCGTCTCAGGGGCTGTCCCAGAATTTCCTTAGCCCAGAAATCCCCAGACCACAACGTCGTCCCGTGGGCAGGAATCCTAAAAGGGGGTAACCTGTCCTGGACGACTGTCATGGTCGCCAAGTGAGACCTAAAGTTCAGGCGTCAAAATACTGTCAACCCACATTTTTCCTTTGGGGTCTCCCAAATTGTATTTTAGGGCAGGTTAGAAATCTTTTGAAGTTTATTTAGCTTAAAACCCAGAAAACCAGATCGGTTATGGGTATTTTAAACATTAAATTTTTTAATAATTTTGTTTTAAAAAATAATTCACAACTAGTGACGAAAACAACAAAGCTAGTGAGTTGGGACAGCACGAGGTAGTGAACCTAAATCCGCTGCTTTTTTAGTCTGTAAATTTAGAAGTTGTTGTTTTGAAAACAAATAACAATCTCTCTGGCCTTTTTGTTATTTTCTTATTATTCTCTTTTTTTCTCCTCTCTGTGCTCAAAACAAGAGGAGGAGGATGTGGAGATTGGGCCACAGTACTTTGTGTTCCTCATTGAACACTATTGTTTTGTAAAAGATATCAAACATACTTAAGATACAAAAAAAAAAACATAATCATCTCCAAGTACTCAGAACCCAGCTATAACACTTACCAAGGACCAGTCATCTTCATCGATGGCATTATTTTGAAGGAAATCCCTAACATCACAGTATCTGTTTAGATTTATACCTCTAAAAGACAAAAAGGGTTTTTTTAATCTTGAAATATTAATATTTAACCACTGTTCTATGATACAATTAACAGTAATTCCTTGATACCCTTAAATATATACTGTTCAAACTTCTCTGGTTGCCTATGATTTTTGTTTTCTCACTTACTTTGTTAAAATCAGGATTAGAACAAATTCCAAAACACAATGCCTTTGGCTGGCATATCTCATTTCGTTTTATTTGTAAGTACCCAGTCTTACTTTTTATTTCCTAACATTCTTTGTTGAAGAATTGGATCCTATATCTGGTAGAGGTTTACGTGCCCTAAATTGCCTTGTTACAGTACCAATGTTGTCATTGAACATATCCTGTTGAGAGATCTTATGAATATGTTCATATCGACAGAACTTAAAGATTAAGAAGAAAAGCAATGACAAGCAAAATAAAAAGTACTTAGCAGTAACTATCTGTAGACTAGGGAGGCCCATGCAATGAGATTAAATGTTTTCATTGGAAAGAATAAACCCAGGAGATTAGAGCTTTGGACCTACTTTTGCCATTTACATACTGGGTTGCCTTAGACAAATCATTTTACCACTTTAAGCCTTGGTTTAAGCTATAAAATAATAGCATACATGATTTCTTAGAGTTTAAATGGAGTGTCATTTATTCATTATCTTTTTAGATGAATATGACACAGCTAAAGTAGAGGCTATAAAAGAAACAAGAGTTTACACTATCCGGAAAGGTATGACCTAGATTATAAACCATTACTACATGCCAGAGAATAATCTCAAGTCATTGAAATTTAGTGAGGGGCAGGGATATAGCTCAGCAGCACAGCACCTGCCTGGCAAGTATAAGATTGTATGAGGCCCTAGGTTTGATCCCCAGCATGTGAGGTGGGAGGGGAAGAGTGGGGGGACTTTTGCTTAGTAAAATTTTGACATTTATTTATCAGAATTTCTTTCCCAAACATTATTATTTCTAAAATGACCTTATCAACAGGAAACTAGAAGGTAGACTTTTGGAGGTAGAGAAAGGGGTCGGGGGAAGAAAGGGAGAGCAGAGTAACTGGATTGAAAATGATCAAGATACATTATATTCATGTGTTTTCATGTACCAATTTCCTGAAACAAACTTCAGTATTCTGATTACTAATATACACTAATAAGTAGATAAAATCACCTCACCAGAGCTGTTGAAAAGTCATCAAGTTAGCGTGCATGGTGTTTTATTAGAGACTGTACAAATTAATGATGTGAAATTTCCTATCTAGAAATGGAATTATAGTTCTATCACCATCTATATCTGTTGTCTTGAAATCTAATTTTCTCTCATATGCTATATTAAACAGCAGTAATTTCAATTCTAGCATAAATGATCACATTTTAACTTAAACTCATGAGGGAAAATTTTATTATGTTTATGAAGTATGAATTACTGTTTCAAAATAATAAGCAAACACTAATAACATACAGTATGCAAATAGATATTGAATAACATGAGATTCATTATACAATAAACCCATAAGCATGCAAATTCAAACTGACAGGTACTAAATCCACTAGTCACCCTAATAGCTAACCATATTAGATAGCTTTCTATTTCTCTTTCTATCAAAAAATTCCAAAACAAAACGAAGCATTTTAGTTTGTCTTTCTCTTCTTGTAGCTGTTTAATGTTTTAAAAAATGTTTTACTTTGATGTATTTCTGTATTTTTTCTTTCTTCTGTGGCCCATGACAGAAGACATCATGGATTATATTCTTCTTTTGCCTATTTCCCTGTATATGCAAACTCACACATACACATGTTTAGTAAAATTTAAGCCCACCTCTAGGACTAGTGAAATTAACATATTTACTGAATGACTGCTATTTGTAAAATCATGGTGCCAGACCCTTACCTTCAAGCACTTAGAAAATAACCTCCGTTTAAAAGAAGAAATGACAGTGAAAGTTGCAAGTAGTACTCATTACTTAGTGCCATGATGACTTGGTCCTTTCAGTCCAAGATCTGATATAATTAAATTTAGCAATTCACTTGGATGCCTTTAATCCTTTGAGGAAGGGCCACTAATATCTATTATAAGAGAGAATCAGGAAGTCATTACATACAATACTTGGGTCATTATCTTTGTGAATTGGCCAAGAAATTTCTCTCTGAACCTTAGCTTTTCCATCTGTAAAATAATAGGCTTTACTTCATGTGAGGGTTTTTTAAGGATTAAATGGCATCACTACTGAGAGGGGTCTAGGCCATGATGAAGTCTCTGAATGTGACAACTGTTTTTGTTGTGTGAGGAGAGATCACATACTGTGGTATTGTTTTGAAATTTGTTCCTTTTCCTATTTCCGCAAAGGTGACCAGATGCTTTATATTCCTTCACCTTAGCTCACTTTTGCTCTACTGTGATATCCCCAAATTACCCCCTCTCTCCCTGGCTTTTATGAAAGTCCACAGTAGAGAACATCACAGAGTGAAACACAGCTACAGGTCAAATAGGTGCAGAACTGACACAGGCTAACCTAAGCAGAATTAGAGTACCACAGCTCTCTACAGAGGCAGCCCTTCTCTGCTCCAGCTGGTTATTGCCAGACAGAAAAGGCCAGATTTTCAAAATTTTTGTAAGAAGCCAGACTTACAGATTCCTGCATGAACTCATCTAATTTTTAAATGCTGGCAATGAATTTCAGTTTTTAAAAAAATGCTGCATATATGCTAGCTATCTCAAGCCCCAATCACTGAAGTGGTTATAAAAGATATTTCTGAAGGAATGAGAAAAGAAAGTAGTAAGGAAAAAGAGAAGAGACTGTCTAAAGCTGGGAAGAAAAAGAACAAACAAGAACGTGGTGGGAACTCACATTTCACTCCCTGGCAGAGCTATGGGGAGGGGCCAGAAGCAAGGGCTAGCCCCATGGAATACTTATGGAAGTGAGACTGGAAGCCTCAGTTTATCATTCTTGGCACAGATTTGGACACTGCTGATTTTATACAAATCAACAAAATCACTAGATTTCAAGGGACTCAGTTGACTTGGATATTAGATAGTATTATCAGTGACCAGCAAAGCAAAACCTGGCAAGGCCTCCCCCAGTATTTGCTCTTTGTGATTATTCCAGCACCATTCCACAACAATTTGTGTATGGAGGGGACAACAATTTTGCTTTGAAAAGACAATGCCATTGGTAGTGTGACTACATGGTAGAGGCAGTGGGGCTTTTGTGATTGGTTGGTTAGTTTTTAGAGAGTTCTTTTTTTGGAGTAGAAGATGGAACTAGAATGCCAGAATGAAAGACTCATCACCATACCACTGGCACTGAGAAACACTGTGACATTGTGGAACTTTGATTAACCTATTGCATAATGTTTGCTGTGCATCATTTTTTGCCCTCTCTCTGAAAAGCTTCCTTTTCACACACTGAAGCCAATAGTGAAGGAAGAAATAGTGCAGACCTACTCAGCCATGTAGTGGAGAAATTCCACAGGCTTCTGGGTGATGTTTTAGTCCATGGAAGTCTGAACCTACTGAACAGTAACACAGAATCTTCTATACTACTAAGATATATCCCAGAATGGGACTCTAATGATTGCTAACATTACAAATACTTTTGAGGGGTACAAAACTAAATGTTACTTGTCTGTATGCTAAACACCTAAACAAATGATGATAGACAATATGCTGTGCCTTCCTCAAATTCAAAGGAAGGTTCTAAATACAAAGCCCTGCAAGGAAGAGGAATACACCGCAGTGTCTTACCAGTAACCCTACAGCAAAGGTGCTCCCTAGCTGGCACCATCTCACAGGGAGCGAAGTTACTGCTCCTTGATGATTACAGAAACCACGAAACTATTCTTCCGGGAGTGTGGTTTGTGCTTCTGCTGCCACCGTAATAATTTGTATTTGCACAAGTGTGTACAGTTCCTATTAAGCATTGACAGCTTAATAGGATGTTGAAGAGAAACTCGATTTGCTGTGCCTCGCTTTATATTCCTATGTGATGAGCTGAAGAGAGGTGACTGATAAACTTGAGACCCTTTCTGTTTAGAAGATGGGTGTGCTTCTCCTCCTCATCCTAAACCAAATAAAAGGGAGTCAGTCTCAGAGGGCCTTTCAGAGATGAATGGACTTTCTGACCTCAGCTCACCATGTACACTTGTGTAGGAAGAGAAAAACAGAGATGTGTGTGTGTGCGTGCGTGCGTGCGTGTGTGTGTGTGTATGTGTGACAGAGAGAGACAGGCAGAGAGAATTGTTGATTTATTAACAACCTGAATCCATAGAGCAAAATATGCTCTATCTCTGTAGATGCAAAGAATATAATGGCAGGTCTCTTTGACTGAGCCATCTTGGTGTCCAAGAAGTCAGGCTGCCAGGTGAAGAATATGCAGCAGCAAAGTGCTAGAGGGTGAGAAGTACAAGACAGAAACTGATGTAGCCTCAGGAATAGTTCAGTGGGAGTCAGAAATGACCAAGTGAGGCAGGTCTCTCAGTATAGAATATGTGGCTTTGGGAAGCCCTTACTTAACTTCATACCAGAAATAACTCCCAAGAAGCACTTTGCTTTATCTGCGACTCACTTAAAAGTATCAGATATGGAAGAATCGTAAATAGAGAAAGCAAGAAAAAGGAAAAGACTATACAGGCATCTCCCAAGACAAGGACACTGATGCAACCACTGTGGAAATCAGTGTGGAAATATCTCAAAAAACTAGGACTAAAGGTCCCATTGGACCCAGGTATTCCTCTTATGGGTATCTTCCCAGAATAATTAAAAACATCATACCACAGTGATATATGTGCACCCACATTTGTAGCAGCATAATCCCTAATAGCTAAATCTTAGAAACAACCCAAATGCCCATCAATGGTGGAGTGGATAAAAAGATGTGGTTTTATTTTTAATGTAATGGAACACTACTCACATTCTTTTTTAAATTAACATGTGATTACATTGCTAGCACAAGTGCCAATGAAAAACAATTTATTAATTAAGTTCCATGAGAGGGGGATCTTGTTTGTTTTACTTTCTATCCATGGGGCCTACAATCGTGTTTGAGGTTCATTAGGCATTCAGTATATTTGTTGAATAGAAAAACAGTAACAAATTTCAGCCTGTAAATGCACTCTAAACTAATGTGGCATGATATATTGGAGTACTATCTTCTGTAAATTTATCAAAATAGTAAACAATTTTTGAAAGTTATTTCTTGAAAATAAAATGTTATATTTAGATAATAACTTTCCTTTTTTGTCAAATTTCCAGCCTTCAGTTTTTTGAATGTGGAAATCAGAAGTTTTCAAGGTTTCTTAACTAAACCAATATAGAACGATTAGTTACCATAATATTGCCAAGAGTTTCTTCAAATTACAAATACCAAAATCCACATAGCTGTCTATCTTGAAAAATTTACCTTTGAATTTACACAGAAGAATTAAAAAATTTATCATATATCTGTTTAAATTTTACTGGTGTCTTTTTTAAAAATTAAAGTATTTGTAACTTTGATGAAAGCTGAGCAGACCTCTCCAGGCTTGAGTTTACTTCCATTTAAAAAGCATTCAATGATATAACAAATACCTCTCAATGGACCCAATTATAATCCCATCCAAATCTACCACTTCTAAGAGTAGAGCTTAGGGAGCACTCATTTTACACATGTAGTCAGGTTTCTTTTCTTGTCCTTTCCCTTAAAGTGTTTTTGCCTAGATCAATTATCTTTCTCCTTGCCCAATCTGGTTCTCGTGAGTATGAGTCCCCAGTGTTGTCATTTTGGTATGAAAAGGTAGAACTTCATAGCAGTTTGTTGTATTCAAGTTCAAACCCATTTAAATCAAGCGTACTTTAATCTGATAACAGTAATGAAACAAAATTATTCAGTAGTTTTCCTCCCGGACCTGCTCCTTAAACAATCTATGGCCATTTTGAAAGATAATAGCATCTATAAATATTTATTTCAGTCAAAATGTCACTCATTGGGCTATTTTGTTTATAAGCTTATCCCCCCAAAGAAAGTCTCCAAATGTTTTAAATTTTTGAAAGTAGAATGCACAAATCACCTCATAGTATTTATTTAGACCTTATCAGATACTACTTTTGTATTCCAGAATCTCAAATGTGAACCTGCAGATGCACAAAACACGAATAATTTAATGTATTTTTTCCCTAACAGCTTTCTCTGTTGATGTAGCTATTTCTTTTTCTTGTGTTAACAAAATAGAAATCAATTTAAATCTACATGATCAATATTCAGCAAATTACAGTATTTTGTTTTCTCTATAGCTACATGCTATTATAATATGTAAGAATATATGAGACTACCAAGTTAAATATAAGTAAATAATGTAAGATAGATGGCAAAATGCCTATGGATCTGCAGTCTGCAAAATAATTACTGCTGAGTACTGGGAAGAAAGTGGAAACTCCAAAATAAGCATGTCTGAAGATTTTCTATCACAATGTAACACAGGTGTCCCACAATTATTTAAGTAATCTTAAATAAAAACATATTCTCAGTGAAGTTACATTTCCAGAAAATTTTCCTGTGATGAAAAAGGGGAAAATAATCATGTGATGACCTTGTGTGTTTCTTATTACCTTCTCTCTACCTCACACCCTAGAAGTACAGATTTCCTGAACATACGAGTCACAAAGCATTTTACTAAATTGAGGTAATTTCACATCTTTTTAAAAAGAGTCCTTTTTTAATATTTTATTTCAGTGTTGTAGTCTTATAATTTTAACATCATTTTTAAGTAGTTCAGTAAATTTAAAGGAAGGAATAATTTGAAAAGATACCACTTTTACAAATACAAGGATTTGAGCCGGGGATTTAGCTAGTAGTAGTGTAAGTACCTACCTGGCAAGTACAAAGTCATGAGTTCAATCTCCAGTACCAGAAAAAAAAAAAAAATACAAGGGTTGTGTTCTGGTTATACTGTAATGAATTATTATAATATCCCCCAGTATAATTCTTCAACTTGATGTGATGCATAAATTATTCATAAAGAGGTGTATTTTAACCACTTTTTTATCAGCACTGATATTTTAATATTAAATCTCAAGGACATTATAGGTAAAACATAGTTTAAACAAAAATCCTATTACTAAGATTTGAATTAAGATCATTGACATTTTGTGATTACCAGAAGGCTTCCTGTCTTATAACTTTACCATATTACTATACTGAATTTAAGGGAAACTTTTAGAATTAATACTCAAGATGTTATTTGAAACAAGTAATTTAAATCAATAACTATAGAGACTAAAGCAACTCTCTTACCCTATTCATTCCAATCTATAAAGTAGAACTCAGTTTACACAAAAACTATGTTTTGGTTTCACAAATCCTGATATACAAGCATTTTTTAATCACTTTAACAAAAAAATAGCTAACTTGGTGCTAAGGAAATCAACCAAACTTACCATATTTTATTGACCTTGAACCACACTTCAGATGCTTTCCCTTGCTAGGAAAGGCTCAAGCCTAACTGGAGTGCTGCTATCATTTTCTTAGCTGAAAGCAGAAGAGATCCCTTAAAAAAATCCCTGGCCTTCAGTGAGCTTGAGGGCTTCACTTTAGGTGGTAAGGACTAAGGAAGGACTTCATCCTGGAAATATTAGAGTGGGACTTTTTTTTTTTTACATGAGCTCTATTTTTAGCTTCAATTTGTTTTCAAATTTTGAAATGCAAATTATACGTAGTCAATTAAGAACATGTAGGAAAGCAGAAAGAATCAGATTTTAAAATGCTTGTGCCCCAGATAAAGAACAATTAATAACATGATAGCATAGCCTTCCAATTATGTATGAATGAATTGTATATGTACTCTTAAGACATCAATGCTTTTACCAGAAATGCTGTCTTGTAAACTGCTTTATTTTAGTTTCCATGAGCATTTCCTTTGTATTCACAGTTTTTAAAAACCTATTATACATATGCACAAACAGGATATTTAATTACTTTTGAGATATATTTTGCTTTTTCAAATAAAAGATTTTCTAAAGCTAGGTAGCCAATACAAACAGAAAGCTAGCCTCCTAATTGATCTACCTGAGCCCTTGATTTGGAATTAAATCAGAAATCTGGTAAGGAATGAAGAAACAGGACTCCAAATTGTAAAACAAAAGTGTGACAAAACAAGTATGTGAAAGAATTATGAATCAAATATGGGATTTTCTTGATTTTCAGATCCAAGTAGAAAATGTGCTTTGTCTACACTAAACTGTTATTAACTGCTTCTTAAGATGAGGACCTTCCTAACATTAGGTTGAAACTGATACACAAAGGTGAAGTGTCCAAAGAGAGAAACCATGTGTTGTGGCTTTATATTTTTTAGGTATTTGATATGGTGGTTTTCAGGAGAATTAAAGTGCAAGGCACTTCTTCCTGATTCTGCCTCCTGATAAGCTTATCAGTACAAAAAGCATGTCGCCTTCTTTAGTGGACCATGACTTGGGGAACAATACTGAGAGTGGTCGCTCAGGGAGGTAAATAGAAGTGTCGCTTCTCTAAGGAGTGCCATTAGTTGATAATGTGAGTCAGTAAGACCAATTTTTCTGCTCATTTTATGTGGTGGTGCTTTCAAAACTTCACATCCCTGTTGACCACCATTATGATTTTACCGTATCTACCTACTCCTTATGTTGTCATTAGTATTGCTCATTTTGCTGACGGACTTTGTTTTTCCTTCAGTACTGGCAGTTGAATCCAGAGCCTTATGTGTTTTTGATACAAGGTGTTGGTAAGTGGTCCAGATTGGGCTCAAATGTGCAGTCCTCCATTCTCAGTCTCCTGAGTAGTTGGGATTACAGGGATGCACGACCATGCCTGGACTGGCTCACTTTTTGTACATACTTTATGTTAAGTTTAAAAATACGTATTACTATTTTAATTGGAAAACAGCATCATTTACCCCAAATGGAAATCCAAGGTAGCTTCATGAATTAAATGAAAATAAATGTATAACAAAAATCAAAAAATGTAATTAGGGTTAGATGCTTTTGCTTACCAAAGCCTCTTGCACCTAAGGACTATTTATTGTTTGTTTAAGAAAGAAAACTTGGAAGAGTGGGTAGGGAGGAATTAACAAGCATTGAAAACATCAGTGACAAAACACAGAATGTCTTGACCAAGGACTTCCTCAGAACTGCAAGGAAATCAAATCACTTTCACTATGTGATTCAGTGTTATTTATATCACCTAACTCCTGCCCAGTGGCACATGCCTCTGCCTAGCAAAGGCAGTACTAGAGAAAGCTGCCCTATGTAAAGGGGGAGGGTGTGCCCCACAGAGTTGCTCTGGGCCAGCCTTTAGAACTGTTCAGAACTGAGGAGTTACCCTGAGTCCGCACATGGTGGCACATCCTGGCAATTCTGTTGTTACGCTGGATTGTGTCTGTACAGAACCCTTGTATTGAAATCCTAACCTCCAGTACCTGAGATTGTACGACTCTTTAGAGGTAAGAACTGTTATTAGGTAATTAGGTTAAAATGAGGTCATCAGGGTGAGGCCTAATGCAGTATGACTGGCAGTGTAACAGAGACATGCAGAGAAGAACATGTGAAAATTTAGGGAGATGACAGTGATCTACAAACCAAGAAGAGGTCTCAGAAGAAACCAACCTTGCTGATACCTTGATCATGGACCTCCAGCCTCCAGAATTGTAAGAAAATAAATTTCTGTTGTTTAAAGCCACCCAGTGTGGGGTGCTTTGTTAGGCAGCCTTAGGAGACATGTGTCTCCTAAGTGGAACAAAATTCAGAAAAGGCGGATTTTTCACAGTTGGTTCAGCTTGCTTCTTGAAGCATCGCAGAGGCACTGAAGTCTTAAGCCCGTGTAGTCATCATTTGGGTTTGGTTCCTTGGTGGCAGTAGATACTTTTCAGGCTCATAATGGAAATCATGGGTACACAGGGACCTCCCATGAACACATGTATATGGCAGCTGTTCAAGTCACATGACTAAAGGTGATCCTGCATCTTGTTACTATTATAAGGACTTTAGTGATAGAAATGGCTCTAGGTTTAAAATGGAACCATGAATTTTGCTATGTTCTCAAAGATGTGACCCTTTCCACAAGCTGCCATTGGACTTTCTTAAAAAATAACATCCCAATAAAATTAGTCATAATGAGATATTAATTGCTTAACTCCATCAATTGAAAGCCATCTGTCCCCATGTACAAACTAAAAAAGTATGACTCTGTCTTCCAGGTGGCCAGAGACCTGGGCTGGTTGCTTTTCAGAGCAACCTTCAGGGTAGGCACAAGCTTCTGATATGAAACATGTATCATCTCTCTAGGAATGTTTTCTTTCAGTTTCTTTTATTTTTTTTTTTACTTTAAAGGTAGTAAAATACAACAGAACAAGACAGAACAAAGCCAATCAAGACAATGCAGTGAAATTGGTACAGAACTTCACAGCAGGATACCGGGATAACAGTAACAGGTGCCATAGTGTATCTTGTTATCTTCACCATAGTTGTCCATTCAATCAGGTATAGCAAAATCAAAAACAGAACATTATAAAACCTATCAAAACAGAATATTGAATAGAGCAAAACAATTAATCAGAACAAAGCAAAACAGTGAAAATAATGTTTGCCTTCAAAGAGAAGATAGAAGGAACTCCCCCATATTTGCTATATTGCATACTGTCATCCTCCCAAGAGATGCTCAGACCTCTGGTTCCCCAGTTGCTAATGGCGGGCGAGGGGATGGAATGTTTGATTCTTAGCCCCCGTGCAGGTAGACTCACAGGAGACGCTCACTTGTTCTCTTCCTGGCTTGCCCTCTGCTCACACCATGGCCTCTCACCAGGAAGAAGGGCATGTTACTTTCTTGCTCAGTGCCCTAAGTTTCAACATGGCTGGATCTCGGGAGACTGCCTTTCAGTTTCTTTTGAGTGGTTGAATGACCCAGATGATAGTTTGTCAGTAAAGACTTAGCTGTATTTAGTCACTTGATACTCTTTAAGAACAGAGACAATACAGGACAGAAGCATGCTGCTATGGGGACTGCATGACACAGTGTGTCTGGGAGAACCAGCTGATTTATCACTGCCCCATTTCCAAAGGTTCATACCTGTGCTAGAGTCCTTTGCACAGTCCATTATGATTTATGTTTATGTTTGTCTTTTTGTTTGTTGTCTGTCTTTCCAGCTAAGCTCCAGGGAGGTCAGGAGTTATGCAATTAAGTGCATTTTCCTCTGCATCTGGTAGAGTAAGTGACACATAGAACCTGTTCACTAAGAATTGTTTGAAATAATGAATACGAGTTGAAGGCATGAAGTTTGAGTAGAGCAAATACATTTGAGTACTCACTGTAGACTCACTAGCTCCATGACCTTGGGCAAGTTGCTTGAACCTCGATTTTCTATTCAGTGACATGGCTGCAGTAATAATTACTTTACACTGTTGCTTTAAGGGTTCAGTGAATTAGAAATGTACCTAGCATGTTCATGCCTACTAAATATTAATTTCATTGAGACAATCAGTTCAAAGGTAACAGAAAAACTCAATATGTTTGTTTAGTTGACAGCAAATAGACTCTTAGGCCAGAAGTAGGTTATGCAAGTCACAGGTTTTCATACTGCTTCTCCCTCCCCACTGCCATGTAGTTTACCATTTAACAAAAATCTGATGACCGAAACATATATTTAGGAATAACCATGATGGTAAGCTGTAGTAGGTATAACAGTCAGGACCTATATTTTAGTTTTAGAATTTTAGTGTTCAAATCCAGTTCTAAGCAAGTCATGGTTTGTTAAGTAGACTAATCCAGACATTAATCAAGAACAATCAGTTTTACCAATAAAATGTTTTAAAAATGAAAACAAGTATTTAACAGGGCATTCCATGTCTTTTTTATTCTGAAAGTAATTAGGATAAATTTGACAGGATAATGATATTAATACAAATCACGAAAATTTCAAATATTAATACTATTGTTATGGAAGAATCAAAATAAAATGCTTTTATAAAGAAAAATACATTTTGCAAACCTTTTAATCACCTGTTGTCTGGAAGCAAACTGTGTGCATTTCAGGATCATAGGTGCTTTTGGATCATCAGAAAGGATTACAGCTAAAAAAAAAGAGGCTGATGAAACAAAGTACAGGTTCAGCTAAATTTTCAATTTTTTTTTTTTTTTTTGGTACTGGGGATCGAACTCACGACCTTGCGCTTGCCAGGCAGGCACTTAAGCCACTGAGCTAAATCCCCAGCCCTTAAATTTTCAATTTGATTGTTATTTTTATAAGAAAAATAAAGATTATTTTTAAAATATGATTTTACATAACAATCAAATTGTTACAAAATGCTGTAATTCTACTATATTTGATTGTCATGCTTAGGAACAAAGTTGATATTCAGCCATTCTAGGGGATGTGCACACACACACACGCTCATGCACACACATGCACACACGCGCGCACACACACCACTATACACGCAAACACATAACGGTTTCTTTCAAGTGCAGATTTCTTACACTCCTTGAAAATTACCAAATATGTTTTATGTAACTATGTTCAAATAAATCCTTTCTTTCAGAATTCCTTAATAGTTTATAATATTTTAAAGGTACTGTCTGTTTTATTAAGAATAAATTATGTCACACGCTCGTAAATGATTTTAGCTCATTTTCTTAAAACCTTGCAAAGCACAGTAACCAAATATTCATTATGTATACTGTGATCAAATACACCAAAATAATGAGATAAAGTTCCTGCCAAATTCCCTTTACAATCTAATTAGGAAATTAAACATCCTCATAAAGTAATAAATAGGAACAGAACAGAATTTTATACTCACTAAAAATGTCACATTTTATTCGGATCGTACACAAAGATTTGTCACCTTTTCTCTAAAGAGAAATCATAATTAAAGGAAGACAAAATTCAGATGTTTATTCTTCATTTTGTGTTATATGGCTTGATCTGGGTGAATGATCCTGTGTTTTATGAAAGCAGACTGTTGTGTCACAGACTTACACATTGTATAAAGACAGCATCTTTCTACCAGAAGGTGAGAGAAGGGTCAGATAAAATAATATTGTGCCTCTCTTCTTGAGATACATTTTTTTTTATAGGTAACAAATGCTAAGAAATGCTGTTTTAGATCTGTTTATTGATGACCAACGTTGGAACCTGAGTCTCTACTGCTTCTGTATAGAAGCTATTTTCACACATTGTATTGTATCCTCAGTGGATTAAAAAATAAAAATTCTATGCATTAGGAATAAACTGACACAAAAATTAATCCAAAATATATATAGTGACAACAATATTATATTCTGCTCTCCCTGTATTTTTACACTTCACTGCAAAACAGAGAGGGCAGAATCTCCTTATATTTTAGGCTGTTAGACTATTAGGAGTTTTTATCTGTACATTATATTCTTTACAGAGTTGCTCAAGTAATACAAAACCAGATTTGGTTGTGTAGGTGTCTGAATTTACCATTTTAATTTACCATTTTCCTCAGGAAACAATGGAAAAGCATTAACTTAAGGTAACTTGCTCTCTGACATGCAGTTACCTAATTAATGTATCATCGGGACACAGGTGTCTCTGTGATTGTCACAAGGGAGCTTGCTGTTTTACTAATTTACTTCTTGAATTCCAGTTCTTTTCTGTAAGTGATACAGACGATAGACATATGCTTGCATTTTAGAATGCAGAAGTAGAAATCACAGGATTATAAACTAGGCAGTGTATATGTATATGTAAATTAGTTTTGTGTTCTTTGGTTTGCCTTGATTTCTGCTACCAGCCCATAATCACATCTATCAGACAATTAGTTAGACACTATTATCAAATAAATAATTTTTGTAACTGTCATATGAAATCTCTTTTGAGAATAGAAAGCAAACCTTTTGAATCATTTTGTCTTAGCAATATACATCTTTTTCTCAGAATACTAATACTTTTTTAGTACATTTATGGATGCAACTTAAAACTGGGGGTTTCCAAATAGAAATTAAAAAAAAAGAAAAAAGAAAAGCAGCTCTTTTAGAAATGCAACACTTTTTTGCCTCATCTAACATATAGTGAGATCTTCAAATTCATAAAGTATTATCTAACAGAAATGACAAACTCAGTAGGTAAAAGAAAATATTTATTGTGTTTACTTATCAAATGCTCAACATGTGTCCAACACTTATCTCTTGTGAAATGCCTGAAAGTATAGTATTACTCAAAATATTGGTAATGATTATCTTTTTATGGTGACATTTTTAGTAGTTTTAACCATTGCTTAAAATTCTTACAATAAGCATGTTTTACTTTTATAGTCAGGAACAAAAGGTAATTACCTGCCTTCATTTCTGAAGTAGAATTTCCTTTTATTAATGACAATGGGACTGTTTTTAAAAAATTAAAAACACCTCAGTTCCTTTACACTTTGCAGAGGAACATATGTGTTGTAATTATTAAGTATTTTTGGTAAATCAGTACGAATCTTTTGTGTTTAAAGCTTTGTCTGATTAAGAGTTACCAGTTAAACAGGTGTGCTAGGCGTGGTAAACCATCTGTTTCTCTTCATAAAGATTTATTTAGGGAATAAAAAGAAGATTTAAAATCTATCTTCAATGACTGAAAAGTTAGAAGAAAATTAATACTTTTCTTACAATCCAGCATTACCTCCTGTTGTTATTTTCAGTGAACATATTTAGAAACTGCCAAAAATTGTTTACAAAGCTTTGGAAATACATGTTTTGACTCAGGCTACAGACTTAAAGTATAGACATCCTATTTGTCAAAAGGATGATAATTAGTAGATGAGGTTAAGGAAGAAACAGCCACAATCATTAAGTTCTTTTCAGAAATCCCTATTTACCTAGGTTAAAGCTTGGTTTTATGTGAAGAAGGTGCGAGGCCCTCAAACCTGGAGTAGAGAAAGCCTTTTCCTGGCTTCCTACTTTGTCATTATCCTCTGCAAACAAAAAGAAAACTTCATGTCAGTCTCCAAAAAGAACTTGGTAATGTTTTATAATATGTTGATTTTGCTCTTAATGATTCCTTTTTTACCAAACTGTATTAAAAATACATTCATATAAAAACTTCCCTATAAATGGTTATAGTAGCTTTGTTCATATATGCCAACACTTGGAAGCAACAAGATGTCCGTAAATAGGTGATTGCATAAACTAATTGTGGTACATCCATATAAACAGAAATGAGCTAACAAGTTTTGAAAAAATATGGAGGAAACTTCAATGCATATTTTAAATGTACATCTGAAAAGGCTACATGTTCTATGATTTCAAATGCATAACATTCTGGAAAAAGGAAAGACTGGGAGTCAGTAAAAAGATTAGTGGTTGCCAGAGGTTTGAAGTTGGGTGGGTAAGGGAAAAATGGATGAAGACATGAAGCATAAAAGAATTTGTAGGGCAGTGAAATTATTCTGCATGAGACTATAAAGATGGGTACATATCAAACAAATATGTCAAAGTTCACAGAGTGTACCAGCACGAAGAAGTGAACCAAATTATAAACTTGGACCTCAGCTATTAATAATGTATAAATATCATTTCATCAAAAGTATCATACTAATGCTGAGTGTTAATAATAGGAGAAACTATAGAGGGTAAAGAGGGACAAGGAACATATGAATCCTGTACTTTCCACCCAAATTTCAAATAAACCTAATAGTGCTCTAAAACCTTAAGTTTATTAATTAAAAGCAAAAAGATTCTTAATGACCACTATATGAACAACTAGATCATCACAGAGCTGAATGGTATCTTAATTTTGCTCTTACAAGCTCTAGTAGACCTACATTGGATGTTGTATCTGCAGAATATGTGAGTGGTACAAATATAAAAGAATTAAATTGGGCCTTTTATTGTACTTATGAAAGCTATTAAATTCATTTTTATCACGTGTTACATTAGACACAGATGACGCCATACCTCAGCCCAGCTGCTCCCAGCTTACATCTGAGCACATAAGGCTTGCTGGAGCCAGCTTACTGATGCAGGATGCAGAATTGATCCAGAGGCAACTTTAATCCACACTCTGCTTTGGTCTAGATCCGTGCTGTGTCCTAAAGGCTTCAAACCAATTATCCTTCCTTCTACTCCACCTTTCGCAAGTGTTAGACCCACACTGGGGTCTGATGATTCTTTCTGCCTACTTCTACTTCCTCTTCTTTACCTTTGACAAGCATTTCCCCTAATATATTTCTTGTATGCCCAATGCCTTTTGGCACCTGCTTCTCAGACTACCTGCGCCAACATAAAAATTACCAATGCTCTATCATGTAGTCATTTTTGTCCTTTGAAACATAATCATGTCGTGAAAATCTGTAAAGCTTACACATACACTTTTGTAAATTGAACTTGATCTGTGAATTATAAAGTTCTCTGTGAATATATTTACATATTTTATATTTTTTTAATTTTATGACTATCAACTCAGTTGTTGATGGTTTGTCACACAATTCCCAAGTAGAAACAGAATCTTTAGGATTGAACTATCACCCTTTTTCCTTGTCATCGGTATGATTCAAAAGATTTGAATATGGCACTGGTTGCCTAGTCAACATTTTTGTTTTTTCATTAATGTACCACAAGAACATCTTCTGCTTTTCACATAAAAGTAAGTTCCTTTTGTCTTAAATTTTGAAATATTTATGATAAATTATAAAAATAAAATAGAGAGATACTATGATATTCCATTCAGCTTGCTCCTATGATACGCCATATCAGCTCTCTGATAACAAAGAGTAATATAATTTTTTTGTCACACCGTTTGTATTGAGCTACATTCCCAGCTCTTTTTTACTTTCTGTTTTGACGTAGTGTCTCCATAAGTTCCTAAATTTCTCAGATTGGGCTTGAATTTGTGATGCTTTCTCAACCTCTCAAAGTTATAGGAACACAGATTTTTATGTACAATATGTTTCAAGCTCTGGTCAATACCAACTTTTTTTCAGTACCGGGGATTGAACTCACAGCCTCACACTTGCCAGGCAGGCACTTACGCCACTGCGCTAAATTCCTGGCCCATCTTATTTTTAATTGAGCTATTGAGATATGTTTTTGACAACTGTAATAGCCCTTTAGAATTTACTCATGTAGTGAGATTAGGTGAATGTGGTGGCTGTTGGTGGCCTAAGAATCACTTAGAGAACATGTTGAAATGAAAATTACTAGATTGATCCTCTGGAATTTCAGTAATTTTGGATTTAGGCAGCAGCTGTAATAAGTTGCAGCTATAATAAGTTCCCTGATGACAGAATGATGGAGGTCTAAGGACCACACTTTGAGTACCAAAGGATGAAAACCACATAGTCTACAGCTAATTTTATGTATTTGTAATATAAGGTGAAGTAATTCAGAACCAATTGGAGGTAGAAACACAGTGGGAAAATGATTCATTTTATGATCTCTAAACGTATGACAGAAAGACTTGGGAAAAACAAATCTGTCCAAGATAAAAAGGGTTGTATCTTCAATGAAATTAAATTATTACAAAGTAATTGTGACAAAGAAAGGTAAAGCCATCTCTTGATCTGCACAATGAATGTAAATAGTATGTAATATAAACATGTACTTTAGTAAAAAAATACACAATACTGAAAAAAAAAAGGAAAAACCTAATCAGTTGAATGGCACACTGGAATAAAAAGATTACAGAGAGGACAGAGAGGGGACTAGTCTCTATAAATTATGGAAAATAGTAAATCCTTCAAAGTAAAATTTGTGGTTCTGCATTACTCCTGAGACAGTACAGCTACTCTTCTGAGACCGAGGTGGTGTGCTTTACTGATGGAGGTAGCTTTGTCCAAGAAGGACATCAAAAGGTGAGTTGTGAAGTTGTCAGTTCCCAACAGCTCGCTGAAGCCAACTCCTTCCCCCAGGAAGCTCTGTTCACAAACCACAACTCATAGACCTTACTCAGGCATGAATATTATGAAAGGGCACAAAATACATGTATGCAGAGATTCTAAATACGTCTTTCTGGCACTACATGCCCATACAGCAGTCTGAAAAGAAAGGAGCTTCCTAACTAACAATCAACTATAAAATACAAATGGGAAATTCTACAACTCCTAGAGACAGTCTGTCTACCCAAATTCATTCATTGCTGGACATCAAAGACATTTGTCTCCTCAGGAAACCAGGGAGGGAAAAAGTGCAGCTTTGCACCCCTTTGAGACCATATCTTGTTCCCTATTCCCGAGAAACCATTAAAGCCAGTCTATACTCCTCAAGTAGATAAATGGGACTTAAAACAAATGGAGTTAAAAAGGGACACTGGTGATATTTAGAAAACAATCTGGCCCTTCCTTAGGGAACACAGCAGAAGGCTATAAAAACCTTTCATGATTCTTTTTACACATGGGAAATGTCACTAGAATCTTCACAGGCCTAAGGCTAGCAGTGACTACCTGACAGGTCTGCCAAGCTTGCCCATTCTGCTACCACCATGGCCTAGATAAAGCTTCACCTACAATATTTGAAGATCATTTGAAGGAAGGATACCCCTATGAATCTCTGGAAGGCCTGGGGTTCCTTTTTAGAAACCAAGACCCCAATTCTGCTTCAAGGACGGACAAATAATGAATTGGTGGAAAAAATTGGTGGATGTGAAAGATTACCATTTGTTTTAGAGAAGCAATAAGAAAAACAAGAAAATAGGAGAAGCAGCAGAAAAGAAGTGCTAGGGAGAAAAGCACTGGAAGGAAAAAGAGAAGATACTCCCTGCAAACAGAATGGACCTCTGCAAGAACAAGAGGACAAGTCATTGATTGGGACAAATGAGAATTTGGAAAACCCTATAAGTCCTTACCCTGTCCCATACACTGGTACTTCTAAGAGCTCACAGTAGTAGCCAACCAGGAATACTCATACATTTCTGTGTCCTGTCTACATGACAGTGAAACCAGTGTTAATATACCTTGAAAATTTTCTGCTTTAAACATATGAAAGTTTTTCATTATTTATCAAAATTTCAGAGAAGAGAACATGCTGTTTCCAAGGTATTTACCAATTTCAGTATCATTGAGAACTATGAAGATTTTGAGATATTTTTGCTAGTTGAAATGATGCTACTAGTTTCGTGGATGTTGGAAGAAAAGGTAAGACTCTTGGGTCAGAGACAAAGGTCAGTAATAGCAGGAGCCAGAGCATTAGAATTTTTATTTTGGTTCCTTAAGCACCAGTTTCCACAAGAGAACACAATTATGCCCAGATGACAGTTGTAACATACAGTTTGTTGTGTTAGAGGAAAAGAACTGAGCTTGGAGAGCAAGTGTATTTTATAAAGGGCAGTAAGGATGTCAGTCCTTTGCACTTGACAAAGGTGCTATCTTTGTTATAGTGGATATTAAGCATACCTGCCCATTATTCCAGAGGCCAATACTGTGTGTTCTAAACCTATAAGCCAACCTACCTTTTGCTTTGAAGGATAACAGTTTATTTGTCCACATTTGCTTACTATATAAAAATCTTTGAGACTATCCAGTATTACAGATTAATGTTTTTTCCTAGAAATTATAGGCTGGGCATGGTAGTGCACACCTGTAATCTCAGCACTCAGGAAGCTGAGGCAGGAGGATCACTGTGAGTTCAAGGCCAGCCTCAACTATATACTTCAATGCCAGCCCGAACTACACAGCAAGACCCAATATCAAAAAGAAGAAGAAAAGAAAGAGAAAAAGAAAACAGATAAAAAAGAAATCTTGCCCTTCCACAATGTTGTTCATATAAATTAGAAGTTAAAATATAAACCTATAAAATATACATAAATATTGTCAATCCATGCCTTTCCAAATACTGCCTTTTTATTATCATTTATCCATCATTACAAATTTTCATAATGATTATTTGGTTTATGACCTTCTCTCCTTTAGAATTCTTAGAAATATTCTGATTATGATTTTTTCTTTGTAAGAAAAAGCATTTGACAAAGTCCGACCTCCATCCACAATAAAAACGTTACATAAAAATGGAATTATATCATTCTGATAAAAGCTGCCTGTGACAAATTAACAGCCAACATCACACTAAATGGTAAAAGCTGAAAGCTTTTACTTTAAAACCAGGAACAAGACAAAGATGTCTACTATCATCACTCCTGTTCAATGCGGTCCTGGAAACATTAGCCAGAATGATTAGAAAAGAGAAGTGAAAGGAATAAGGATAGGAAAGGAAGAAGTTAAATTATTTTCAGATGACATGATACTCTACATAGGAATCCCTAAAACTCCACAAAAAGACTTCTAGATTTAATATCTAGATTATTCAGTAGTATAGCTACCAAATTCAGTAGTATAGCTGGATGCAAAGTCAACACTCAAAAATCAATAGCATTCCAACAAATTCACTGAGAGAGAAATTAGGGAAAGAACACTTTTCACAGTAGCAAGGAAAATGAAACAGGAATCAATCGAACCTCTACATTGAAAACTGCAGTGCTCTGAGGAAGACTATTGCAGAAGATATCAGAAAATGAGAAAGTTATCCCTTGTTCTTGGTTAGGAAGAACCAACATAGTGACAATGGCCATACTTCCAGAATTGTTATCCAGATTTAATGAAATCCCAATCAAAATACCAATAGTATACCTAACAGAATTAGAGAAAACAATCCTAATATTCATTTGGATCCAGAAGAGACCTAGAATAGCAAAAGCAATTCTGGGCAACAAAGGCAAGGCAGAGAAGATCAGAATTCCTGGCTTGAAGTTATACTACAAAGCCACTATGATAAAACAGCTTGGTACTGGAAAAAAACCACAAACCTGAAAGTCAGTGGAACAGATTAAAAGATGTAGAAACAACTCCAGACATACTTAACCACCTTATCTTTGACAAAGAGGCTAAACACCTTCCCTAAAAGAAAGATAACCTCTTTAATAAATAGCGCTGGAAAAATTAGCTTTCCACATCCCAAAGATTAAAACTGGACCTGTATCTTTCACCATGCACTACATTAAATTGAAATGGATCAAAAATCTAAATATTAAAACAGAAACAATCTTCTGGAAGAAAGAATAGATAGAACTCCTGCAAACATAGGCATAGGCAAAGACTTTATGACAAAACCCCAATTGTGCAGGAAATATCACAGAATCAACAACTGGGATCTTTTCTCATTAAAAAGCTGTTGTAAAGCAAAACAAACCAAAACAAAGTGAAGAGACAACTCAAAGAGTGGGAAAAATTTTTATCAGCTGTTCCTCAGACAAAAGACTAATATCTAGAAAATATAAAGAACTAAAAAAAAAAGCAGATCTCCAAATTTAAAGAATGAATAGAAAAGTGGGCATTTGAGGTGAATAAACACTTCTAAGATGAAGAAGTAGAAACAGCAAATAAATATATGAAAAAATGTTTAGCATCACTGGTCATTCAAGAGATGTAAATTAAAACAACACTGAGATTTCATCTCACTCCAGAAAGAATGGCTATCATCAAGAAATCAATCAAAAACAAATGCTGGCGGGGCTGTGAGGAGAAAGGAACCCTAGAGTAGAGATGCCTGAAAAAACCGGGACTGAAGGTCCCATTCAACCCAGCTATTCCTTCGCTTGGTATCTTTCCAAAAGAATTAAAATTATCATATCATGGCAATATATACACACTCATGTTTATAGTGGCACAGTTTGCAATAGCTAAATCTTGGAAACAGCCTGAATGTTATCAACTGACAACTGAATTAAAGAAGATGCAGGGCTTTTTTTTTTTACAATGGAGTACTACTCTGCCACAAATAAGGGTGAACTTGAGATATTTCTAGGTAAATACATGCACCTTGAGATCATACACTTAGTGAAATAAATCAGATAAACATTTAAATATTACATTGTTTCTGTGGTATGAGAAATTTAAAGTATATATAAGGACCAAAATGTATAATAGATATTGAGAAATAGGGAGAAAGTGGTCAAATGGGATGGGGAACTGGGAGGGGGGAAGAAGAAAGGAAAAAGGGGAAAGAAGAAAAGAAGAGAAGGAAAAATTGGAAACAAAAGTTTTTGTAAATGAGGAGAGGAAGAGAAGTTGAAGGGAGAGGAGGGAACTGGGAGAAAAGAAGCAGCAAGATATACCATGTCCAGGCAAAAATTCGCTCAGATGAATGTTATCATGTATATCTAACATGTATCAATAAAATTAATTTTAAAAGATTATTAAAGCCCTCCTTGCATTACAAAAATAATTTTCTCTTGAAAATAATCCACCCCTATAGTTAACCCTCAATCTTGGAAATTTTGAAAGGTTATTAAAATGTTGTTTCATTATTACTATTGTGGTTACGGTTTTCTTTTCCCCTTCTCCCTTCTGTGCCTTTGTGTCATAGTACAGAATACTCTTGATCCTTGATAACTTGTAGCAGACATCAATTCTCTCATCAAAAATCTGAGACTGCAGTAAAAAAGAAAATCTCTATTGTCTATTTATGCTAATTGGAACATACTGTCTTATTCTCTCTTTTGTAATGAGATGCAGAAATGATAATTTTATCTCAGTTAATTTTAAAAAAGTATTTAGTGTTTTACATGGAATAAGAAATTGGTTATCAATTTAAAATATAGCAGGTATCCTTGAGAAAATTCCCTGTCACATCTAGTTTAATTATAATGGAACACCGTAACAATTGTTGCTGATTTTTTCAACTCTAATTGTCTATGGCAGATCTATCTGCTGTGGATATAAGATTTGTAGTGGAATGGGGCACGAGTAGTATGAAGCCTGCTCTCCATTCATTCTAAGCAGGCAGCTCACTGGAAGAACACTTTAACCTCTTCAGAAATTCATTATTCTGAGGAGCAGGCTTTGAGCACATTCTGTCTCCTAGCCAATTTTGGGTCTGTCCATAAAGCATTCAGTGATGCTTTGGTTACTTTTCTCTTGTTGCAGGGACAAAATATCCGACTCTTAATATTAAGGAGGCAAAGGTTTATTTAGCTCACAGTTTGTGGAGGTTTCAGTCCTTAATCAGCTGGCTCCAAGATAGGGTGGCGTGACACAGGGGCAACCGTTCAAGGTGACAGAAGACAGCAAACCACAAAAGCAAAACTGGAGGAGCGTGAGAGTAAGCCTTTTCTCCTCCCTTATACTGTATGCAGTTCACCCTCTACACCATCTCTGGCACAGTCTCAGGATGTTTACAAAGTGAGTGCTGAGTCACTTAGTTAAACTTCTAAACTTCTTCAGCTGACACAGTGTATCAACCATTACAAGGACTGACCAGACTCACAGAACTTCAGCATGGAAATCCCATAGGGATCATCTAATTTTGTTGATTTTCAACCTCCTATGTGGTATAAATCCACTAAGCTCCTGGGTGTCAGGAACACAAAAGGAAAACAACAGAGGACAGTAACAAACATAGCAGTACACCCTCAAACACAAAATTTTACCTGAATTTTTTTGTGCTTTATTCTACTGTGATGTCTTGACATGCTATCTATGAGCCTCTATGTTTGTGGTAAACCAGTTGTTGGGAGCCACTGCTGGGTCCAGCCTTGATTGGTTAGCATGACACAGCTAGTTTGTGGCAAAACTAGTGTGAAAGCCCACATCCCTACTGTCTGGTGTGTTTTTCAGTAGCTTAGCTCCAGAGGAACTGAGCACATGCTCAGTCATCCCTGGAGTCCTCTAAGCTTTCCATTATGTCTATATCCTGAGTAGGACTGCATATGATAGGTGAATTAGCCTCAGGCATAGTTAGGCAGTCTTCATTAATGCTTAGAGGGTCATGAGGGTACCATTTAGTAAAGCAGAAATTTATTTTAGCTAAAGATAAATTCTGAAAAAGAATTTATGTACCTCTAAGTGCATTAAACCACAGCTGAGAACATTTGATATAGGAATTAAACAGATAATCCAAAACGTTTGTTCTTCAAGGATTATTTAAGAATCTCAACTTCTCACTTGATGAGAGTCCTATCATATTTTCTTCACGTATTCACTGTGGTGACTATTAATGAATCAGTAGTTGGTTACATATTCATCCATCTGTGTCATATACTTTTACTGAGTGACAGAATTTAAGAATAAAGACAAATCCAATATTACCTGAATTTAAGTCACCCACCATCTGGGAAAGAATAAAAAACATAAACAGAAAGTCATCCAGACTGCATAGGAATACAGACTAAAAAATATGGGAAGATTGCTACTTTATAAAGTATATTGTAAAAGAGGGGAAGAGGGGTTAAAGGGGGGAGGGGAATGGAGAAAAAAGAAGTAAGATACATCATGTACAGGTACAAATTTCCTGCGATGAATGGTATCACTGTGTATCTCTAAAATGCACCAATAAAAGAAGTATTTTTTAAAAAAGAATATTGTAAAATTCCTGCTCTTTTAACCAATATAAAATCTTACTATAGTAACATAATAATGACAATGGAAAACAATAGCAAACAAATACAATTTGCCACCCTGGGTTGAAAAGCCTTCCCATCCTTTGCCCCACTTAAGGTCTGAGGAATTCACCTGTGGGATTTCTGAATTATGGTCCTCAAGATCTCATACAAACTCAGATTCTCCACTTTGGCCTGAATTTCCTGGGGTACCATTTGACTTCTTACAGGCCCAGTGACAAAGGTGGCCTTTTCAAGAAACTTCCAACACTGGTTTCCCACACCAGAGCAAAGGTCTTTCTCACCCAAAAGGAAAAGGACTACTTTTGCTGCCTCCTGATATCACATTCTATGCCCTCGACGCCTTAGGGAATTTTCTTTTTTGCCAGATGGTTCCAATGTTTTTCTCTGTAAGCTCCACCTTTGAAGTCTCCTCTTCAAAGTGATATCTGAGACGGAAAGCTTGAGTCTTCCCTACTTCCTCTTAGTCTTCAGTGGGAAAGCCTCCTGCAAATGGATTAGTGGAAGTCCACTCAGAAGCTCCTCAGAAGTGCTTGGATGGCCCTGATCCTTAGTTCAGGCTGAGTTCAGGACTCTCTGTCTTCGTGCCTACATGACAATTCTGATGAAATCTCTTTGAACAAGCAGTAAAGAGAACTTCCTGTTAGTATTCCCTTCTTGGCTATTGTACATTCCTGTACAATTTTCAGAATAAACAGTTTTTGCACAAAGTAAAGCTTTGCATATGTGGTCTTTTGTGATTTTAACATGTACTGTGTGAGCACAGAAAAGCCTGAGCTTGGCCCAGTGCTGTTAAAACAATCCTAAGTGTCTACAGAGCACTTCTTTATAAAACTTACCATCAAAGATTCTAAATTTTTCCATGATCTCAAATACTTAAAAAATTCTTAATTCAATTTATATCAGTTGATGCAGTCAATCAACTGATTTAATATCATTTAGAAGTTTTTGAGAAAGATGAATTAGTATGCATAGAGCTCCGGGGTGACAAAATGTAGGTTTTCAAATAGTGGGGATGGAAACTATTTTTTCTGCAGGGCACTGCTGGTGTGTAATAGTTACATGCATGGGTATGTTTATCTGCCATCAGAAGCACAGATTCCTGCAAGTTGTACACAGCAATCTAAAGGTGAGCTATAAACCCCCCTTCATCACAGTCACCTGTCACATGCAGATGATTAGGGACCACAGACAATCCTTTCTACAATGCATATACTGCAGTGCTGTTTGTGATTGCGGTTGCTAATATTGTACATCCTAAACTATTTCTAACTCTGTTTGATGGCAGTCTCGTAATGTTTCAGTTTTATGGGTTTTATCTCTGAATCAGCTTCCATAGAAAATGACAGTGTTCCAAGGCACTAGCAGTAACTTGGTTCTGGAGCCCTAAGTATCTCAGCAATACACTCTTTGATTTAACTACAGTGAGCTGGAAATGCTTTACATGGGGGAATTTCTTAATATGTGCATCATAGCAGCTTGTAACTATGGTCTACTCAAATATATTAGAAGAAATGGGGATGGGTCACTCTAGTGTGGAACAACTGGACACAAGGTAGCTTTCCCAAAACAAAAGCTAGACTTTAAGAGTAAAGGCATATGTTTAGCACCCAGGTCAGTCTCCACAAAAAGCCGAGGTAGCAATTTCAGGATGTATGTTTTAACACAAGCCAGACCCTGTAGTAAGATAAAATAGATATTCTTCATAAGGTTTAAAAGGAAGGGGGAAAAAAGGCTCATAAAGGAGGCACCTTTGTGAGTTGCCATGGACTTGGATGTTTGTCCCCCAAAGATTCGTGTGTTGGAAGCTGAGTCCCCATGGTGGCAAGTGGGAGTGGTATGGCTTCATGGGAAGTCTTGGGACTGCCCCTCCCTCTTCCTCAGCTGTGAAGTGATGTGGTTGCAGGTACCCTTTCCAAAGCTGATGCTGTGCAGTTTGGACTTCCAGCCACCAAAACTGAGCTAAATAATCCTCTTTTCTTCGTAAGTGTCCAGCCTCAAGTATTTGATAATAGCTGCAAAACTCAAACTAATACACCAGTAATCGAGACAATTCAAATTCACATGTTATCTCTTCTAATGCAGCTCATGGTGACTGTTACAAGCTTTAAATCACTGTCTATTGCTACGAACTAATAGAAACAAACCAATACTTATTAGGCCTCCTGACAATGACAGAGCTCATAAATGGCTTGAAGCTTCACAGCTTTAGAAAAGTCAGCCCGTTAGGATTCCAGACTGCATCTGGAGGTAAGTTTTAATCATTTTTAGCCTTACATAGCTAAACAAAGAGACATTGTATCAGACCTACAAATTTAGAGTGCTACCCAGGTATCTATCCATCACTGTCAAATTCCTATTGGCATCTCCATTAAAAGAGGAGGAGGAGAAGATGGAGAGGGAAGTGAAAGGATATAATACTAACCCTGGGAAGAATGCGCAGGTATTTGTACATAATATTCTCTATATTTTGATGATTTAGCAAGTGCAAGGAAAGACTGATGTCCACCTTTTTTTATTCTTTGCTCCCAGCTTTCATACAAAGTAGTCCATAATGAAGGCATGGACCTTTTCTGTACATGAAGATGTCTCACCAGGTGAAGAATTTATTATCTGTTGAGGCTTTTTATTCCCTTCTAAAAGTGTCACAGAGTTTCACCTAAGCATTTCTTTACTTCCATTCAGTTCCTGCCTGTGACAAAGTCCAATCTTTTATCAAAGGATTACCTAGAACAGTGAGTACACCATATGATCACATGGAGGGAGGGGCGATCCATATGGAGAGTGAACTTCTGACCTGACACCCATAAATGCAGTGCACTTGCCAATTAAATTAATTGGCTAAGAAGAAAGAAAGCAATTTTCCATCAGAAAATAAACTTGCTTGTTCAGTACTGTCTACTGAATATTAAATCATCCTCCGCATTTTTGTCCTGACTTAAACAATTCTGTCACTTTTATTCTTTACCCAGAAAGCTCTCATTTCCAGTGGCTTACCAACCAAGAATGTCTGTTACCTTGCTGCAACCAAGAATATCTGTAAACCTTGCTTGGATTCTTGTTTGAAAAGCAAATTACAAAAAGATATTTTGGGGATAGTTAAAGGAATTAAAAATTATTATATAAGATGAATTTCTGTTACATGTATGAATTACTATTATATTTCCTAGGGACAATAATTCTATTAGAGTTTTGTACACAAATATGTATTCTTACTCTTAGAAACTGACGTGAAATATTTAAGGATTAACGTGTGATGGCATGAACTATTCAAGGGTAAAGTACGATGTCTGTAACTTTCAAATCATAACACAGAGAAGATATATTGCAAAAATTAATAACAAAGTGATGGCAATCTGCTTATTCACAGTACTATTCTTCCAATTTTGCTGTATTTTTGAGAATTTTCATTATATAAATTTGGGGAAAATAATTTCTCTTTCCTGTGTTAGGACAGCTTGATGAAAACAAACACTCCACATAGCATCTTAAAACTACGTGAAGCCTATTAGCTCCACATAGCTACTTAAAAGAATTAGCCTGTAAATGAAAGTAACTTTGGTTGAATTTGTTTCTTTTGCTCATTTATTACATTAACAGTTATTGAATATGTATTCCATGCTACTTAATGTGGGGGTAAAATAATAATCAGGAACTCCTCTAGTAATTCAGTGATCAGCAGTAAATACTGTCAATGCTTTCTCCAATCTATTTCCATGCCCTTAATAAATTATACAGTAACCATTATTTAATACTGCTCAAAATCTTCATCATATCTTATTTATCTTAGCTGAATTGCTCCAAACCTGCTCATACCATTTCTCTGCTTAAATGACTGCTGCTCCAGGGGACTCAAACCTCTACAGGCTTATTTATCATGACTTACACCTCAGAAGGTACACTCAGTGAAGATTAAATTGTTTTTCATTTTCTACGCTGCGACGCTACTTTTCACATTCAGAGTTTGCCCATGACATTTTCCCTACTTGCATCATAGTGTCCACAGCGCCTCCCTGCCTCTTACAAATCCCTTAGATTTCATATTTTGTATGTGTTACTTCCTGCAAGAAGCTTTCTTTGACCTTGAGAGTCATCACATTTGCAACACTCTCTTCCCTTCCCCTAGCATTCCACTTGTCGCATCATATCACAACTGCTGGTTTAATGGCCCAGTTGGTGCTTAAAAATTAGTACACTGAATTTCTTACTGTGAACTTTGGCACCACTGATAAGATAAGGATAATAACACTGGAAGGGACATCAAAAGAGTTTTGGAAAACTTCAGTTCTTTGCATATGGGTAATATGAAAGTAATGGTTATTATATGCTGTCTCAGGGAAATTGTCTAGTTAAGAATTTCCAACAAAGACTAGATTGGTGATACATTAGCTGCCTATTTATTTAGAATTACAGTATCCTTAGGAACATGTAGGAAATTAAAATTAAAACCAATTATACCTGCCTATTATGGTAGTATATGCACACATTCATACAAAACTGAAAGCCAATGGAATAATCGAAACACTCAAAACCTAGCATTATGCTTCTAAACTCAATAGTTATTTTATTTTACTTTTTGTTAATTTGAAGGTAGTAAAATACAACAGAACCGGATGGAATAAAGCCAGCTGAGACAGTCTAGCAAAATTGGCACAGAACTTCACAGCAGGTTACCGGGACAACAGTAATAGGTACCATAGCATATCTCATTAACTTCACAATAGTTGTTCTTTCAATCAGGCACAGCAAAATCAAAGGAAATACAGAATACTATAAAACCTACCAAAACAGAATATTGAATAGAGCAATACCATCAATCAGGACAAAGCAAAATGGTGACAAAAATATTTGCCTTCGAAGAGATAATAGAAGGAAATCTCCCTTATTTGCCACATTACATATGGTCAACCTCTCAAGAAACGCCCAGATCTCTGGCTCCCACCTGCAAACGGGGGGTGGGGTGGGGGGGTGAGGGGATGGCTTGATTCCCAGGCCCCGGGCTGGTAGAGTCACAGCCACTTACCTGGGTGGCTGGTTGCTTGCTCAGTTTCCCAGCACCCTAAGTTCCAACATGGCGCGGATCTCAGGATATGCTGCTTCTCACTCAATAGTTATTTTAAAAGCACTATTTCATGAATGCTTGTACTTAAGCTGCTGCCTGTATGTCCTGAATAGATTAAAAATTTTAGCTTTCATGTTCATTTTGACTTTGGGGTAGTTGCACGGTGCCAGATCCAAAGAATTAGGTTGACAAAGACACACCATAATGTTGTAGGCGCCTTCCTTCCTATTGGGTATCACCTGGCAGCAGCAGTCACCTTACGTTTGACCACACTGCATAAAGACACCCAGGAAAGAGGACTTGCAGAACTTCTTTGAAAAGTGATACAAATGATGGGATAAATATATTTGAAGCAAGAGGGACTAGTATTTTGAGAGGAATTAATGGTGATGCATTTTTTTCCTATAATACATTGTTTTTAATTTAAACATTCGCCATATATTTTGTTCATACCTCATAGTGAGTTGTTCACTACAAAATCTTTCTTGGGTCCTCTGGTATCAGAAATAATTCTAATTGTTGGATATCCCATACTTTAATGTGTACCATGTTCTTGACCTCTCTCTCTCTCTCTCTTTCTATCTCTCGCTCCTTCCCTCCCTCCCTCCTTCTCTCTCCACTTTCTTTTCTCTTTCTCCTGTCATGAATTATTAATGATAGCCAGATGTGATTTATTAGCTGTCTTGCACTGTTTCTTAAGTGTATCATTGACATTAGTTAATTGTCAGTGCCATAACCTTGCCATAATTCCTGTCACACTGCTTTCCACTTACACACTTGCTATTTTGCCCAACTTTCATTCATCACTAATTTTCATCTAAAGACCAAACAAGTACAATGTTGTCTACTGTTCTGTATTTATAGTAGTGCTTTGAATATAGTATATTCAAAGTCTGAAGTTTGGCTTCAAGGAATATCTAATATGTTATACATGCATCTTTACATAGTCCCTTTCAAGTTTTAAAAATCAACCACGTAACATAATGTACCAGTTACTAAGCTGAAATAATTCACTCTCACATGATAAGTGAATCACCGAATTTGTAGTTTGTGCCTTACAGTTTATAGCATATGTGTCACAAAACATGTCTACACAGCATTGTGTCCTTTTGACAACTCCAAATATCACTGTAAACTACATTCATTATGATAAACTTGAAGTCTAAAGATCATCAATATTACCTTAAAGTCCACGTAGTTTTAGTATTGGGCGCATTTATTTGTTAAGTCTTTTTGAAATGTAATGCATGTGCTGTATTGGTGCTCTATGTGAGAATTTATTTTTGATTATTAATTGTCATTCATGCCTTTATTTAAAGAGTGTTATATATACCAACATTTGCCTCTTTCTAATTTGGATTTATTTTTCTGTATCAAAATAAGTGAGTCATTTCAGAATTAATGGAAAAACATAAAGCAGATATGGAAGTTATTTCTCTCCAGTTATTACCAGGGAGAGTCTGATATTTAATTTTCCAGTAACTATACCGGTAGTTTAATAGTAACAAAAGTGAACATTACTTACATTTGCATTAAATAGCATTTCTACCCTTATATACTTGATTACCAATGATATTTTCTTCTTTCTTCCTTTGGAGGAATTGATGTTCTAGTTGATTATGATCAGAAACATATTACTCGTCCTTAAATCCCTGGGTTTTTAAATTAGTGTTTATTTTATTATTATCTATATTTATTATTATCTATATCTATACTATTATCTATATTGTTCTATTTTATTATCAACACAGTTATCACCACTCATAGTGTGTATTAGATCTTCAAAATGTGTTCATCTTGTTAAAGATTAATTTTATTGGTATATTTTTAAATATACATAGTGACACATTCATCATAGAGAATTTGTACCTCTACATGTGACCTGATTCTTGTTTTATCTTATTTTGTTCACTTTATAACTGAAAGTTGGTACCCTTTGACAAAAGGTACAGGATCTTTGCATTTCCCCCACTCCTGCCACCCACTTTTCCCCAGCTTCTGAACCATCATTATACTCTCTGGCTCTCTGAGTTCAGCTTCTTTAGATTCTAGAGCTAAGTAACATCATATAGTGTCTGTTTTTCTGTGTCAGGAATCTTTCTCTTAGCATATGCTCCCCAGCTTCATCAATGTTTTCACAAATACAGAATTTTCTTCTTTATGACTGAATAACATTCCATTGTAAATATGTACCACAATTTCTTTATGTCTTCATGGACACTTGGGGTGTTTCCGTATCTTGGATATGATAAATAACTTTATAAAGAACATGGGAATGTAGATATCTATTTGATAGTACAGGCATCTATTTGAGATAGTGATTTCATTTCTTCATATATATATATATATATATATATATATATATACCATATTATAGTACTATTTTTAGTTTTTTGCAGAATCACCATTATTTTTTCCATACTGGTCATATGAATTTTTATTTCTCTAATATATAAGTTTTCTTTTTCCACCATTCCCTAACACTTGCCATCTCTTGCAATAACTGGAGTGAAGTGACATCTCCTAACACAATCTTTGGTTTACATTTCTCTGGTGATTAGTGATGTTGAACATTCTTTGTTTAGCTGCTGGCTATTTGTATGTCTTCTTTTGAGAAACATCTACTAAGACCCTTGTCCATATTTTAACTGTATTATTTGTATTGTTGCTTTTGAGTTGTGTGAATTCCTTACATTTTGGGGATGTTAGCCCTTAATCAGACATATAATTTACAATTACTTCTGCTCATTCTCTGGGTTGCCATTCCATTTGTGAACTGTTTCCTTTGCTGTGCAACTGCTTTTAATTTGATGTAGTCCCACTTATCTAGTTGTACTTTGGGGTACATATCCAAAAAAATCATTTTCATGACCAGTGTCAATATTTTTTCTTGCTTTCTTGTAGGAGTTTTGTGGTTTCATACCTTATATTTGAGTCTTCAATCCATTTGGTTAATTTTTACATATAGTGTAAAACAAAGGTCCAATTTCACTCTTTTACATGGGGATATACAATTGTTCCAATATCAATTATTGAAGACACTTTCTTTTCCCAACTGTGTATTACTTACAATGTTTTGTCTTGTGGTTTTTCAACTTTATGATGGTGTAAAAGTCACATGCATCGAATGGAAATTATACTTTCAATTTTGAGGTCTCTCTGGGCAGCGATCATGGGCAGCAGTCACAAACTGCAGCCTCAGGGAGCTATGCAATCAAGAGAGGAACCAACCAACACTCTTCATTGTACTCTGATGCTGAGCTATGTGTTTGGTAGGTTAGGTGTGTTAAATGCATTTTCATTTCATGATATTTTCAACACATGATGGGTTTATCAGGAAGTAAGACCACTGTGTTTTGAGACACATCTGTATATGCATGGCTTTATTTCTGGATGTTTATTCTATTTCACTAGTCTATGTGCTTGTTTCTATACTATAAAATCTATTCTTTTATCTAAATGGTATTAAAATATTGAATTATTGAATAAAAACCAGCAACTCTCACTGACTAACCCAAGAAAAGAACATGCACCTTTTTCCTTGTTTTGAGATTGAACAAAGGGCCTCACGCATGCTGTGTGCATACCTAACCACTAAGTTACACCCCACCACCACCAGCACCACAACTTTATCTTTAGTTTAGGTTTTGTTTTTTAAAACACCTTTAGAATCTCGAAGTTTTTGATTCAAATTGCACAAAATGAAGCAGAACCAAGATGATTTGTTTGGCTTACTTTCAAAGAACATTGTGTCTTTTCTAGTAACAGAATGTGGTTACAATTGAATGGTTAATCTTGTGTGTCAACTTGAGGAAGTTAAGAATGCTCAAGCAGTATCTTAGTTACATTCTTGTTGCTAGGACTCAATAGCCAACACCCACAAGTTAAAGGAGGAGAGTTTATTTTTGGCTCACAGTTTATGGTTTCTGTGCATAGTAGGCTGGCTTTAAGGCAAGGCAGCATGGCAGAGGAGCAACAGTTCATGAGAGCTCAGCAAGGAGCACCACAGGGAGTCAGTGGAGGGAGAGAGATGTATGCTCCCAGGCCATAGCCACAGGGACTCTTCCACTCACCAGGCATCACTTTTCAACATCACACCCAGCTATAAACTCACCAGTGGACAAATCGTGTATCACACACTCATGATCCAGTCACCTCCCCAAAGTCCTGCCTATGAGCACAACTCTTGGGAGGAACACCTAGTTATGAAGTATTACAGATTGCCTGCAAAATTTTATTTCTGGGTGCTTCTAGGAGGGTGTTTGTGGAAGATATTAGCGTTTGAAGCAATAAACTGAAAAAAAAATAGAAGCTGTCCTCAGAAACATAAGAGGGCATCGTCTAACTGCTGAGGGTCCAAATAGAACTGTTGATGTTCACCGATAAGAGGTAGAGGAAGAATGCATTCAAATATTCTTCTGGAGAGAAGACATCCATCTGCTACTCTTGGGTGGAAGCTCCTCACATTCTCAGACATTTGAGCTTGGGGACATCTCCACATTCTTAGGCCTTCAACTCTGACAGAATTACACACTTAAGCCTTTGTAATTGGTCTAAATTGTACTACCAGCTTCCCTAGTTCTTCAGATGGAAGCTCATGAGACTCCATTTTCCACAATTACATGAACCAATTTTCATAAATATCTATCAATCATCTATCCATCCTATTCATTGTTTCTAAAAGACCCTTATCTAATGCAAAAAGTTTTGCTATAAACAGAAAATTTGAAAAATAATAATATAGGAAAAAATATAAAATCACTTGCAATCTTTTTTGGTTTGCAGAAATAACCCTTATTAACATTTTTGGACTTTCCAATCATCTGTTTACATCCCCATAGCACTAGATAGTTCTTTCTTTGTAGTAATGGTCATCATGCTTGAACTATTAGTTTAATGTTTATTTTTCCGTGGAGGCTATAAACTTTCAAAAGCAGGGCTATCCTTGCCTTATGAGCTTCCATGTGATAATGATAGTTCCTTGAGATCATGGGCAGTAGTCACAATCTGAAGCCCTCAGGAAGCTATGCAAGCAAGAAGTGAACCAACCAATATGCTTCATTGTAGTCTGATGCTAAACTAGGATGTTTGGCAGATACCAGAGTGCTTAGTATAGTAACTGATTTATAACATGACGTCAACCAATATTAGCCATGGAAATATGACTGCTTTCTATGCATTCATATATACATACATCATGAATACTATATATTTGCTTATAGCTTTGTTTCCAAAGGTATCCCTATACGGTACACCTATTATCTCTGGTGATACAATTGACATCTTACTCCTCTTCTACATTTAAAAAATGTACTTAAGAAATCTTGAAAGAAATACTTTATGACTTAGAATGTATTCTGATCCAGACCACACTTACCCAGTAAAAAATTAATAGAGCCAAAACATTTATCTAAATACATAGCAGAAAAAATTGATCTAAAATATTGATAATGCTGTAGTGACTGCTCCAAATTTATAGTAGAGTACCAAATTTATAGTAGAGTATAGTAGAGTACCTCCAAATTTATAGTATAGTAGAGTACCAAATTCTTTTTAATTTGTGACAATTTCTCACTAGGGAAGTAGGTGAATTCTCATTCCCATGAGAATAAACTAATCTTTGTTTTTTAAAAGGAGGTGGGAAACTAGGAAAGAAGAAATCACTACCCTTTTCAGAGGAGCTGGAATCTCCTATGAAATTTTAAACCAGTGCATAATCATAAAGGGGCAGGTGTTTTGCTGTGGAAAAAAATGAAAGGAACTCCATTCCATGCCAATATTTCTCAGAACATCTGAAAGAGGGACAAAAGTAGAATATTATATTGAGGTGTCTTATATTCACTCTACAATTTCTCATAACATTACCAATAATTCATTCATCACCAAATATAATCATCATCTCTGTTTAACTCTCTTCACCGATGTATTTTTCTATTATAATAATATGTAGAAAGTACTCTTCTAGGCATATGCTAATTTCTGTCATCTTTAATTTCAGAAGTTTGTATTAGTTTTTCTCATGCTTATCTGGCTGTTTTCCTGTATATTTTACTCTGCCCCTGTTTTTCTGTATTTTTAAGGGACTGTATTTCTTTTCTTCGCTCTGTAAATATGGATGGTCTTTTATTCTCTCACACCGTGAGCTCTCTTTGGCCAGTCTCGTATGTTTTTATAGTATCTACTGCAGAAATCTCCATGGCTCTGTGTCTAGTATCCTCTTCCACTGTCTGGAGTTTCTGTCTTCTAGCTGTCTTCCCTCTGTGTGCCATGCTAGCTCTTACCTACAGTGATGTGCTGTCCTGGATGGCATGGCACTGTCTCAGGCATCTCTCAAGATCTCCACTGTCCCGTCTCAGCCACCCACTCCCCTGTTCACTCTTGGGAACTCAGTCAGTAGGAAATATTCTGCCTTCAGAATGGCCAGTTTAAGTATTCTCTTCTATGATTGCAGATTAATCTTTTTCCATTTTCTTCTTACTTATTCTTTTACCATAAGTTTTAAAGCTTCATAGATCTCCAACACTTGTACTTTTTATCTGTCAATCCTTTTAATTCCCTTTTCAAAACTATAAATTGGTTACTATCCTTTAATATATCAATATTCTCTTCCCAATACCCTCAACTACTTTGTCCAATTGTTCTCCTGTCATACTTCCTGGAATTTGACTAACCCTAAAAGAATCTGTTTGTCTGTCTTACCAAATTAACTCAGGCTTCTAAAGTTTGCTGAAGAAAATCTTACACTATTCAAGGTAATGTTGTTATATATTCATGTCTGTCAGCCTTAACCCTTCCATACTCTATGAAGTATTTATATTACTTATTCAACTCTCTAATCTTCACCATGGTCATTCCAAAATGTTTCCCACTGTCTTTTTTTTAAAGAAAAAAAGCAAAACAGAAAAAAGGGTAGAAATAATATAGAATTAAAAAAATATTAACACTAAGAAATCATAATTGATAAATTACATATTGTTATTTTAGAAATAGTTGTTCAAGTTACAAAATCAAAGCATAAAAAGTGGACAATAACAGTGCAAACCATTCTGTTCAATGATCCAACAAAAATTTAGTAATATGGTAATCTATCCTACACACTTAAACATATATACAGTTATATCCTTTAGAGCACTTTCCTTCCCTTTTACATTATCTATTACACTTTTACATTATCTATTATATGTTTTGGATCTTATTACTCCTTCAGTTTTTATTATTTTTTACACTAGAGAGACAATGTGATATTTACAAATATGAGTCTTATTTATTTCACTTATGAGGATAGGCTCAAGTTGTCTCCACTTATCTATAAAAGCCTCAAGATCATCCTTTTTTATAGCTGAGTGATATTCCATTGTATGAACATACCACATCTTTTTCATCCACTTTGTGGTTGATGGGAATTTTGGTTGTTTACAAGATTTAGGTATCACAAATTGTGCTACTATAAACATGGGTGCACATACACCACTGTGACATGATCTTTTCAGTTTTTCTGGGAAAATACCCAGGAGTGGTCCTATTGTCTTTGAGTCCTATAGACACAGTTTCTTGCCTCACAGAACTTACAACTTGTTAGAGAAATCCCTTAAAATAACTATGCTACTAGTTAAGTTTTATGACAAGTGAATAAAAATAGGGTATAGTAAAACTGTATGAGAGGGACATGACTTTCATTTAAAGTAGGATAGATAGCAGCCATCAGGAAAAGATGCATACAGGTATGTAGACAGAGTTTTAGTCAAGAGCATGAATAAGAGCATGCCATGTCTATGGAGATTGCAGATACTTAATGTATTAAGAGAACAGTGAAGGGAGTATACTATGTAGTGGGTTATCTTTGTCAATCGTGCTGAGGATCTGGGCTGTTTTTATAAGAACACAAAGACATTTTATAAAATGGAGCATATGTTTGGATTTTTAAAAAAAAGTAATAGTTAAAAACCTCCATAATTATGACATTTTAATTCCATATTTGGAGTAGATATGTTGAAATAGGTAGCAAGAAGCCCAAATGAATAGTATGAGGGGTGACTACGAGGAGAGAACATGAATTAGTAAGATCAGATTAACCTTTCTAGTTAGGTGAAGAGGAAGAAAAAGATGATGTTACTCCAGGAAGGTGTGAGGTCATAGTGCAGGGTGTTATTCCGGAAGCATCTGAATATTATTATAGAGAGGGCGAGAAAAGAAAGATGTATTTTCAAAGATGCAGAGAAACTGAAGAAGTGGGATTTCTGTCAGGCAACACACTGTGGTTAGGCATCATTCACTTAGCACTTGAAAATGATTCCTCCCCTCCCAAGAGGGTCATCTGACGAGAGCCGCGTGTGTAGTGAGTGGCACAGTTTAGTTTAAGGGGAGGCTGAGTAGAGGACTAAGCCTCAGAAAATGGGCAAAACTATACCTCAGAAAAGTAAGCTCAGAAAATGGGCAAAACTATGCCTCAGGAAATGGGTAAAGATGTCCTCAACTGAGTTCATAGAAACCTCAACGTAAGACCCATCTCAAGAGGATCTGTTTTACTTTGCGAACAGGCCTATATCAACACAGACTTGCGGAAACCTCAAGGTTTCAGACTAAGGTGTGTGTGAGCTGGTGATGCTAAATTTGGAAATAAAAGGACTGATGCTCTTGTTCAGTCTCAGAGATGATATGTTACCTTGCCAAGAAGTAGGGAAGAAGGTAGATGCTGAAGTAGAGAACTGACCAATATCCAGAGGCTGCTATGATGTCTCCGTCTTGTGACTTTTCTTAAAGGTTCCAAAATATCAAGATAATGTACATGCAAGAGTAAGATCATATTATTATCAATTTTGGCTCCTTAGCAGAAAAAGAAGACAATAATCATGGCTAGCACTGATGAAGGTGTGGAAAATCAGCACTCATAATCAGAGAATGAATTGACAAACTTGTGACACATGCCATTAAATAGTAAAACCGTTTCCTTGTAATAAATTCCAACTATACAACTTTATCTCAGAGAATGAATTGTGAAAAGTTTAGGTATGATAGTGATCACAACAGAGTTATTTATCATAGAAAAACACTGAGAAAAATTTGATATCCACTAATTGAGTAATAAATAAATTATATTTGTAAAGAAATTAAACATTAAAAATAAAAATAGATATACATCTGTGGGTATCAACACAGAAAAACATTAACAATACAGGCAAAAATAAATTATCAAATTATATGTATAATACATATGGTTGCATATATTAAAAATACTACATACTACTAATGAAAACTAGATAATAATAATGAAAAGTTGAAAAGAGTCATAACCACAGATAAAAATGTACGTTAGTCAGTTGTCTGTTGCTGTGAAAAAGATGTGAGTAAAACAACTGAGGAGGAAATGTTTACTTGGGCTCACGGTTTCAGAGAACCCAATCCATGGTAAGTTGGCTCCACTGCTTTTAAGCCAGTGTGTGGGTGAAACATCATGGCAGAAGGATGCAACACAGGAAATGCACCCACCTCATGGCAGCCTGGAAGCAGAGAGTGTCCTGTATGAGCAGGCTCCCCCATTTCCAATTTTGTGATATCTGGGCCCCCACCCCCTTAGATGCTGTGACCCACATTTAGGGTCCTTTCTCTTGGTGTGCCATATTACATGGCAACCATCCAATAATCTCTGGAAACATCCTCACAGATGACTATATAATATATATATATATATATACACATATATATATACATATATATACATACATACATACATATACATAAATATTTTTTAATAAAAAAATTATTTTTAAGCTTAAAAATCCAGAGCTAAGGTCCTGGGATATAGCTAAGCAACATAAGCACCTGCCTGGAAGGCGCGAAGTCCTGAGTTTGTTACCTGCTATCAAAAACAAAACAAAACAAAACAAAACAAAAAGAATGAAAATCCAAAACTAAATCACTTTGTTTTTGGAGGTAGAAGGGATAAACGAAAAACGATTTTATGCTTAAGACACCACAGATTCTTTTCTTTCTAATGTAATAGTACACTGAAATGTTCTCAAGAGACTTGAAAGTATTAATTCACCTCCCTAAATATCCAACACAAAGGAGGATACAGCAAGATAAAATGGCCTTTCAAAATTGAATAGATGAAAAAAAAATTGAATAGATGCCTGAGTAAAATCCAATTAGTGCAGCCTTCTCTTGAATTGAGCCTAAGAACCCATTGGCGCTAGAGTGGTCATTGAACATTCTTTAAGGATTTCAAATTTCTCCACGATGGACACAACATAGTTTAGGATTCCAGGATCTCAGTGCATAATGTACAAATGGAAGTATATTTTACTTCACATATTTATGGAAATGAATGATAACAAATAATTAAATATGATCAAGAGGGTAGTAGGAGCATCAGACATTTTCTGAAACTGAATCTGATGAAAAATAATAGCAATAAATATAGTAATGGTAAAAGAAAATAATAGTTGTTATAAGGCAGGCAAACATTGCAGGTATTTAGAGTCTACTAAAATTGATAGCAAAGAGTAGTACCAGAAAAATTCTGTGTTAATTTGGGTGGCTATGTCAAATACCATGTGCTGTAGAGCTTAAGTAAAAACCCTCTGCTCATGTTTCTGAGGCTGGAAGTCTGAGATCACGGTGCTACCGTGATCAGATTCTTGGTGAGGGCTCTCTGCCTCCTCCTGGTTATATGTTTACATGTGTACCTTGACGCATGTCTTCAGAGAGACTGCATATGCATTTCCTTTTTTATTTTTGATTTGTTTCCTTTAAATGTAATGAGGTTTTACATTTATTAAAGGTATGAAAAGAAACATGCTCTTTTGGGTGTGGGCCAACTAAGTAGGATATAGAAGTACCCTGTGCAGAGTAAAGGTGAGCCTCTGAGGAAGAGAGAGACAGAGAGACTGCAGTGGCCTTGCGGTTAATGGCAACATCTTTTTTTTTCCACCCATCCCCGTTCTTTAGCCTGAAATGAGATTATTGTCCTTTTTATAAGAGCATCATCAGATCATAGGGGTTCCACCTTCATGAAATAATCTAAATCTAAATACTTGTCAAGGCCCCACCTCTAAACACTAGCACAACTGGAAATTAGGATTTTAACATAAAAATTGGGGGGGAAATTAATATAAACATTCAGTCTACAGAAAATGCTAAACATATCTTGCAAAGCTGAATGTCTTAGTAGTATTATATCTGGTTATGTATTAAGCGATGCTATTATTCTCATAATTTAAAAAAGGGATCAATTAAAGTTGGATAGTAAGCATCAATGCCTAGAAAAAAAGGAAGAAACTCTGGCAGTACCTACTCAGCGTGTAGAGTAGAGGGGAAGATTCTTGAACCCTATGACTGCTCTTGGGGTCACTGTGGCATGTGACCTTACTTTGGATGCTGAGAATTCAAATTACTGTAGAATGATGTCAGTAGGCATTGAACCATTACAACTCCTCTCTTCTCCTCTCAGCCATCACCACCCTTGCTCTCATTCTACATTCACTAAATAGCTTTTGACTGTGATATGCTTTCCCACGCAGATTTCCTATGGGGAAGAATGTGCTGCCCTTGCAGACTTGAACAGTTCATAGAATTGCTAAATTTCTCTTCTTAGCTAGTTAGCTGTCATTTTCACCCATACGTGCAGCTCTTATGAACTCAGCTGGTGTATGCTGGGTGTCTAGAAGCTAAAATACTCTAGGAATGCTAATCAAATAAGGCGAGGTTCCCTGACTACTGACTCACAGAATTTGCTCCCTATTTCAGTATTCCTATTCATGTCAAACTGGCACACTCGTCGGTGATCTAAACCTTCTTCCTGTGGGTGTGCCAGCCAGCATTCTGGCCTCTATTCGTTCACATGCACACAGTTTATTAGCTTTCCCGCTCCTCCGCATCAACCACCTGCTCCCACAGCCACACGCTAATCTTGTCACCACCTAAAACTAGTTTACACCATAAATCATTGATTCAATTATCTTGTTCTTAAACTATGACCTTCCCTGTTTCTAGCTGGCTAGTTCATTTCCCTCATGTCAGCTGGCCCTAAAGTTTCTTCAAGGAATGAGAGTAATATAGATTTTTCTCATAGATTCGTATTGTTATTTTCTAAAGATTACCTCACTTGCCTTTCTTTTGTGGTGAACTATACCTAGCATACATTTTATCATTTTAACCATTTTTAATCATATAGTGCATTAATATATTCACACTTCTATGTAGCCATCCATCTCCAGGAATCCTTTCATCTTGTAAAACTCAATCCCCATACATGTTAAACAACAATTCCCTATTTATTCCTCCCTGCAGCCTATAGAAACAACCACTGTATTTTCTATATTTGAATTTGACTACCCTGGATATTTCATATAAGTGGAATCATATATATTTGTCTTTTGTGACTAGTTTCTTTCACAAGTCCTCAGATTCATTCACGTTGTACCATGTGTCAGAATTTCTATTGTGTGTGTTTGTTGTAATTTACCAATCCTTTCATCTGCTGATGGACAGTTACATTGTTTCATCTTTTGAATATTGTGAATAATGTTGCTATAAATATGGATGTGTTATCTCATCTTTCTTGTTGTTGAACTGAGAGGCTCAATAATTTACTTATGAACCAAACTAGTACCAAAATGATTGCTCAAATATTTTCCATTTTTCTTCTATCTTTATTTTTCTTAAAATGAGAGCAATAATTCAGGCATAATTTCTGATAGTGCTTTTTTACTAAGCTATCTTATACTTGTGAAATGATGTTCATTGATTATGTATGCTAGCCAGAGATTTAGCTCAGCAGCATAAGCGCCTGCCTGGCAAGTGTGAGGTCATGAGTTTGATCCCCAGTACCACAAAAAAAAAAAAAGATTAAGTATGCTATCAATGAATGTGGGAACACTATTCATGTCCATGAGCTAACCTTTGTTTATTGAATACCAAAGATATATGAAGTAACACCTCAAGAAGATCCATACTAATAATATGGTTTCAAATATAGTTTTAAACAAGTATTTCTAATTGTTCGCGTGGTCCATTCTCCTTTAGGTATGTAGAAATGTTTTATTTTTCTACTCTCCTCCTCTTAGAAGAAGCCACGAGACTAGTTCTGATAAATTCATTGCAAGAAGTGTGTGCACATGTGTGTGTCTTTTAGGCTGAAGCAGTATGGGTTTACTCCTGTGCCAAAGCTCTCTCTTCCTCTTCTCATCAACTAAGGAGGCCACTTGTTCCAGATGGTGTAGCTATGGAATGATAGAGCTGCTAACAAGTAATCACTGTGCAGCCACATAGAAGGCATTTGCTTTGGAGACATGCCCAGAACCTCAACAGACGTTTTGTAAGCAAGAAATAAACCACTGAGACTTGTGAGGTCATTTGCTTCTGCAGCATAACACAGCTTATCTTGACTAATATAATTGTGAATTATTTAAGCAAATTGTGGGCTGATACACATTCATTAACCATGCTTTTAAAAAAAAAAGAATGAGGCTGATATCAGCTGATGTAGAAAATATCCCCAATATATTAACTTTAAAAAGTAAGATACAGAATAAAATGCATAGCACATTCCTATTTATGTAAAATATAAGTTAACACATACACACTGATAAATATTCCAAGATGTATAAAATGTGGTGAGAGAGGCTGTCTCTGGGGAGAGGAAAGGAGGACACACAGACATGAGCGTGAAGCATTTTTCAGTGTTTAGTTCTTTCAGCCATGTACATATCTGCAAAGGAAGAGAAAAAGAAAGAAGAAAGAAAGAAAGAAAGAAAGAGAAAGAAAAGAGGAGGAAAGGGAAAAAGAAAGGTGTAAATAAATCCAAGAGTCAAGCCATCAGAAGTAAAAGCATAAATTTGAGAACTTAAGCAGATCCATAAGGGCAAGCTGTTTTGTTTCTTGTTCATTGATAGTAGGTTTTGATTGATTAAATAAAAATATCAATCCATATGTCAAAAATTCTTTTCTCTTGAAATTTGTGTATGTTTAGAAACAAGTAATGTATTTTATATGTAATGCAATTTCAGTAAGTTGATTCCTTAATTTTTGTTTATGTGTACATTTACCTTATGTAACCTTACTAAGAATATGTTTAAAAAAATAAAATCAAGCCTGAGTTTAGCTCAGCGGCATAAATGCCCGCTTGGCAAATGCAAGATTGTAGTTCAACCCCCCCGTACCAAAATAAATAAATAACTAAAATAAAATAAAATAAAATAAAATTACAACTTGGAACAATTGATTCAAACCCAATAATTTTGAGTTCAACAGAAATTAAACAATTGGAAATTAAAGGTTTTTATGTATTGATAGCTACCTAAAAAATGTGATATATGTTAAAATTTAGAAACCACTTTAAAAAGTAATTTTGGCTTTTAGTTATGATAACATGTACAGAAAGTTATTCCTGAATTTTTAGAGTGTTTTGTTTAGAAATATCCAAATGACAGCCCTCATTTGTTTCAAGTTACTAGATATTTTTCCTTACAGATCTGTTTTGATCCCTACTTTTCTCTTGTGACTTGTTGGAATTTTGCACTAATAAAAGTAGCATTATTTATATGAATTATTTTTCTTGAGAATTTTGAAGAGAAAGAAAGATTTTCCAACCACGTAAACCAAAGGCAGGCCTATTATGTCACAGAACAGTTTTCTAACACGGCAGAGGAGAACAAACATGCCGTGCTTGGGAGGCCCTCTCTATATACAAGCAGCTCAGTTCCACCTCCAAGTCAGAGTTGTGAACACTAGGATAACAGCTGCAGGCAACAGCATGCAGCATACTCCAGTCCCTTTAATGGCATCTAGACAAGTGAGTAGGATATTTCCAGAGGAATCATCCAGGAAATTATATAATTAGTCAGCTCCACGATGGTAAACAGCTATGACAATCAACTTGTCACTGCACTTGTCAGTATTATATATTCTTCCCTCCAAAGTTACAAGTGTCAAAATCCAACAATTGAATTATTTTGCGTTGAAACAAGTCTGCTTGAAATCTAAATTGTTCTCATAGAATTATTTTCTTTTAATTTTACTGATACATTGATAATTTTGTAAGTAGATAATATGTTAATTACAATGATATTAGGTAGCCGATTTTTAATTGTCATTTTTATGTGTGATAGAGGAAGGCTCTTAGCATCTGAGTCAGTTCAGCTGAATTCCCCATTGTATAATCTCCCATTAGAGAAGCTTCAGGAGCCAAATATCCCACCTTCATGGTCCTGGAAACTTTTATTGAGACACGTGACCGAGACTTGCTTGTGAGAACTTTTTTCTTAACAAATATGGGGATGTTGGAGAATCAGTCATGGTGCTTTATTTGAAAGATTTATCTTAAAAGAGGCAGCAAATGCCTCTCATTCTCCATTTTCATAAATTGGTTTCTTCAGATCTGTACAGAGCAGTTCCAGAATGTTTTGAGGGCGATTAGAAAAGTGTATACGGCAGGAAAAGTGCAATAGACCAAAGGTTTGCACGGCCAGGAGGCATCCATCCACATGGGGGCAAGGGAAGAAGGGCACCATGCAGAGCGAGGAGCCCTCACCAGACTAAACCTGCTGGCACTTTGGTCTTAGACTTCTCGGCCTCCAAATCTGTGAGATATATAAACAAATTTTTGTTGACTTATTTACCCATTCTAAGTTATTTTGATATAATAACCTGAGCTAAGACAGTGTGGGTAAAGAACCCCAAACTCTGGTTCAAAACTGTAATAGTTTGGATATGGCCTAAATTTGTCCTCAAAAATTCAGCCAGATGGAGACTGGTTCCTTGGTCTGACGGTGGGACCTGTAATAGAGAGACTGTTGGGGTCCATAGGTCACTGGAGGCCGGCCCCTTCTTTTCTTCACGTATGGAGTGAGGACCTTGCTCTGATGCATGCTCTTGCTGTGATGTGCTGCCCTTGCACAGCCCCAGAGTAACAGGGCCAGTGGATGGTGGGCTGGGACTTCCGAAGCTATGAGTCGAAATGAAGCTTTTCTCTTTATAAGCCACTTATCTCAGGCATTTTGTTACACTAATGGAAAGCTGACTAAAAAGGATTTGATGTCTTCCCTACTAAGTTTTGGCTCTGGTTTGGGCTGATTAGTTCTTTCTACCTCCAGATTCCTCCTCCTCCTCCTTCTGAATAGGAATGTTTATTCTCTCCCTGTCCCATTATTGTATCTTGGAAGTGTTTGATTTGTTTTGCTTTTACAAGGGCTCACAGTTGAAAGAATTTGCCTGAAGAGATTTTGGACTTGGACTTTTGAACATCGCTGGATGGAATAAGACACTATTGAGACCATTGGAGACAGAATGAGCACTCTCTTTACTGAAAGATGGGCATGAGCCTTGGTGTCCACAAGTAGAAAATTATGATTTGGATTTGGCCTGAGATTATTCTCACAGGGTTCATGTGTTGGAAGCTTGGTCCTCATTATGACAATGATGGGAGGTGGAACCTTGTTTGTAGGGCTTTGAGGGCCCCTTCCCTTGCTCTGGCTTCCTGTTTTGTGGTGTGGTATTTTCTTCCATCATCCACTTCCACCACCATGGCATCATCAGTTGTCAGCAGAGCCAAGCTAATAATAAATAGCACTTTGCCCTTGAACTCTAGAACTGTGAGCTAAAAAGTTCCCCCAAAATGGAAAATAAAACAAAACATAAAAAGATTAACTATGAGTTTCTCTTCTTTACAAGGTCAGCCTGTCTTGACCATTTTGTTACAGTACAAAAAATAAACTAATTCAGGAATATGAACTGCATCTAGAGAGTAGCATGCCCAATTGGCAAAATATTATTTCCTAAGCTAGCTGACTAAACATTCAGTAAGCATTCTTGTCAATCTACAAAGGCAAACTACTTTCAAGTGATGGGGCATATGATGCTTGTGATTCCCTGGACACCAATATATTGCATTTTACTAAAAGCAAATGGATCAAAGAGAGGTTGCTAATGAATAAACTGTTAAATAAATCTATAGGTGGTAGTGATTGCAGATATATGGCAATGAGGAGAGACGATTTCAAATAAAAAATGTCTATTTCAATAATGACAAAAACTTCCCTTTTATGAAGAAATGCAACCAGCCTAAGACCAAGGGCCTTAAGATTCTCCTGGATTCTACATCAGAGGCTCATGTCTAGTTAATACAGAAGTCACACCAACCAGACAGTGTTGGTTGGGGAAGTCAATGTCATTAAGTTTATCTCAGAGTAAACACATGTTTATGATCTTAGTGAGCTAGGACACAAGATGTCCTAGAGAATGCCTAATATTATTACAAATCTCATATTCATTCTTTTCCAGAACCCAGTAGAAACCAAGGGCTGTTCCTTGGATGGACATTACTACTTGGCAAAGTGGATGTGCTTAAGCTCAAATACCACAGGGACCTCTATTGTTGTGGTTCTTTAATTGGAATTTCCACAAAGTTTAGAGGGCATTTCAACTGGCTAAAGACATTTTGAGTCCTGTTTGATTCACTGGATCCTAAGAAAACAAATATAGGCTACCTGCAATAAAGTTTAGACCAACTAGCACTTTCTACTTGTAGGTTCCAGTCAAAGCTCGAAGCCATCCTGTGAATGAATCAAAGAAGCACATCCATGTTATCTGTTACTTCCCAAATTCAGTGATGTTTATCAAATGTTGTTTCTTTCTTTAATGGTGTGGGGTGCAAGATACAGTAACCTATCCTTCATCTTGGAGAGGTGATCTCTGTGTGCTTCAGACAGATGAAAGGCCCGTCAAAAACCCATCACTGCTACTATATATTTCTGGGTATTATCAACATGATACAACAATGCAGTTGAATAGCAGGACACCCTATGAAGTAAAGGACCCCAAGTACCAAACTGTGGCATAGAGTTCAAGAGCTGTAATCATGCGACCAGATAAGAATACTACTGCTGCTGTCAAGTGAAGGTAAACTTCTGGTTTTGAAATTGCATTTGTCAGATGAATAGATGCAAACTAGAAACTTTATTTGCTCTAGTAATGAAATTACATGTGGAGTGGCCATCGTGGACTGAAATGCAGATTAAATGTATGATCAACTGGGCACGAGAGTTGATGAAACATTTTGAATCCTAGAGAAATTTTGGTTAGGCCAAAAAAGTGACTTCTGTATCTTTTAAGTCTTCCAATGCGGCATTTAATTTTACATCTTCTCCCCACCTCTTCTGGTTTCCTCCCCAGAACATAACATTGGTTTTGATTTACCATTCTGGAAGAGAAAAGGAGTTATAAGCATTTTACTTAACCCTTCCTATCATGTTAGGAATGGTAATTATATGATTAATCATTAAAACTAGGATATTTTTATATTAACAAAGGTGTACTAGTAATAATTATGCTGGAAAAACCAGATGAAAACTATTACACCAGTGGTCACTAATCCAGTTTGGGGATTTGGTCATTTGCTGGGTTTATCTATAATGACAGCACATTTAGCAACCAGGAAATAACTGTTACATAGGTTCAGAAGCTTGTTGCGGCTCCATGGGTGCGAGCTCTATACATACCTGATCTCTTTACCTCTCTTCTCTAATAGGTTAACCAAACTGATAATCTATCTTCAATCTCTGGAATAAGTGCCTACTCAGAGCCTGTGTCCAATAATCACTGAAAGGTTAGGGTTTTACCTTTTTCTTATTGAACAAATCCTTTCATAAATGACTATAAATTCTTTTGTGGAAGTTTAGAAAGAAAATCATGGTGCATACTTGTTAGGACAGGATACAGTAAGTGTATTCAGCCTTCTCTCAATTCTGTGGGATATCTGTGTATGGATTTAGGTCTGAGAATTAGGTGAAGAGCTTTTATTCTGTTGTGGTAGCTAAAAGCAGACTCTCTAAGGCTAGCGGCCTGTTACTGTGACATAAAATAGGACCTCTGAGGGCTGGTCACTAGTATTCCAATTAGGGGTTAGGGGTGGTCAAGCACATGTACTCAAGTGTCTGCTGTTTAATAATTTCCTCAGGCTAAGCCACTACAATGTCTTCTAGGAAGGGCAGGAACGGCGTTATCCTGCTTTCTCAGGCAAAGAAGCTGGTACCTTATGAACCCTTCAATTCTTTCCAAATAGGAGATCTACAGGAGATCTATTCTTTTCCAATAAATACTAAAATTTTCATATGAGAGTCCTGGAAAAGCTGTGAATTTAATTAACACATTCATGGTCTGTGGGACCCGAACCTCCGGGACCCGCAGAGTGGCCCAGCTGTTTGGATTGAAAGTTTGCGCAGACCAGCATCTCTGCACGACTGTTTAGGACTGGTAGGCCCGCCCTTCATCCACAGGGAACTGCCCTGAGACCAGCATCTGGGCCAGGTCTGGGCCTGTAGCCCCGCCCTTCACCCCCAGGAAATCTCACAGAGACCAGCATCGCAGCCTGATTCTTTGGGACCGTGAACCTCCTGGACCCGCAGAGAGGTCTGGGCTGTTTGGATTGGAGATATTGTGGAGACTGGCATCTTGGCCAGGTCTGTTTGGGACCGGGAACTTTGCAGAAACCAGCATTTTGGCCTGACTCTTTGGGACTTGTAGGCCCACCCTTCACTCGCAGGGAACCTCCTGGGGACCTGCCTGGGACAAAGCACGGTGGCCTGGCCTGCCTGAGATTCCACAGGCTCCAGGTTGACCACACGTAGCATTCGCCTTACAACTTAGGGAGCCAGGAGCCCACAGAGGTAGGACCCTGTGAGGAAGCCAAGAGCCTGTGGGGGAGCCATTGCCCCTCCAGGAACTGAGGGTGCAAGAGGTAATTTGTCACACATGCAGAGAAAGCTTTGGAACACCGCTCAAAGCAAGGAAATATAGAAAAATGACAAAAGGAAAGACCAGAAGGCAGGCTCAAAGCCCTAGCCCTCCCCAAGAAAGCTTAGAAGCTGTGTACATAGAAGAAAAAAGAAGCCATACACCTGAAATGTCTGAAATGATATCAAATGAAATAAATATGCAACTAGGGAAAGCTATGGAGAAATTCAAATCAGAAATACTTGCCCAGGTAAAAGAAGAATTGATAAAAATAGTGAAAGAAATA
>PVJX010010871.1:0-55454 GCA_004027295.1 Dolichotis patagonum | reverse complement strand
ACATCTAATTATCACTTAGATGTAAATTTTCATTGTGCACTCAGAATCCTTCAGTTTCTATGGGGGTTTGGCTCCACTATCCCCAAGGATACCAAAACCCACATATGCTCAAGTCCCTTACATAAAACGACGAAATATTTGCATATAACCTACACACATCCTCCATGTAGGTACCTTAAACTATTTCTAGATTATCCATTATATGATGAAAATGTTGTAAACAGGTCTCATACTATCATGTTTAGGGAATAATGACCAGAAAGAAAGCCTGTAAATGCAATTTTTAAAAAAAAATTTTTTTTTTGGTACTGGGGATTGAACTCATGACCTCATGCTTGCCAGGGAGGCACTGTGCTGCTGAGCTATATCCCTGGCCCCCGCAAACTATTTTCAATACTTGGTTGGTTGAATCTGAAGATACGGAACCTGCAAATGTGCAAGGTTGACTCTATTTGTGAATCTGACTTCTATTTATTTGCTACTATGTGATGATAAATTCCCTAGAGTAGACTGCTGAGACATGTACCGAGAAATCCTAGACCACAGGTACCTGCCACCAACTGGGCCCAAGGGGCACCCTCCGTCCCATCCCAGGGCCACACTGGGTGCTAGCAATCTTCCTAATGTTTGCTAATCTAATAAGCAAGAAAGAAATTTAATTTCTACTTTCACGTTTAATTTGGAAATGTAAGATTGTCAATGGTGCGGGAATAATACTTTCATATTTAATGGCCATTTATACTTATTTCATGAATCATCTCTTTAAGCTTTCAACCAAAAAGGCCTGCATATGCTGTTTTAATACATAACCTCTATGTATAATATAAAGAACATCTCCTTATCACCCCACCCTTTCCCCTACATTTTTATTGATTGATTGATTGATTGGTTGATTGTCATTTTTGAGACAGGATCTCGCTATGCAGTTCAGACTGGCCTTGAACTCACTTTGCAGCCCAGGCTGGTCTTGAACTTGCAACGATCCTCCTGCCTCAGCCTCTGGAGTACTGGGATTACAGGCCTGTGCCACCACGCCCCGCTCTCCTTACATTTTGTAAAGAAGTAAGATCTGCCCTTCAGTGAAGTAAGCACTCAAGGCCTCTTTGGCCCCCAGAACATTCTAGATTAGGCACAGCCTGGCGGGAACTTACCGCAGCGGAACACAGACAGCTGGGCCAGCATGGGCACTTGGTAGGATTTCCCATCGGCTGCCACGAACGTCCGCTTTTTGGTGTTCTCAGGTTGAAACCGTGATTTCCACAAACCCTTAAAGTACACTGCGTTGACGAGAACCAGCCTGGTGAGCACGCCGTCGATAAGATCTGGGGACAGCAGATGGTCAATCATGCCTGCGAAGCCAAAGCACAAACAAGGGAAGACCTCAGGACTGCTGGCCAAGTTGGGGACGAATGGCGGCAGTTAGGCAGGATGAAAAAGTAATGGCTTTTTACAGGAACTTGTTAAAATACCCTTTTATACTTCCCAATATTTTCCTTACTTTAAAATTTTCGAGGAAAAGTAGAAAACAAGTTAAAAATCAGACACTGGAAAAGCCAACAGCAATCTCCTACTCAGGGTTACCAAACTTAGAATCATTTACAACTGATTCTCTCTCTGCTCTTTGTCTTAGGGAAGTTTAATCCTCCAAATAAACTATGCCTAAATATTGATTACTGTCCCTGTTTTTACTGCTAAGTACCACATGACTGCTGCTTCCATAAGATAAACAGCTTTTGCTTGGCTTTGTTTTTAACCACTGGGTTGATTTAACTCCAATCAAAAATAAAACACTTCAGCCTGTGTGATGTGATCAGGGTAAGTGGTAAATGTCTCATAAGATTTCAGAGATACTGAGGATTAGCTTGGAATCTTGGGTCATCACAGACTTCACAACTGAACACTGATGTCTCCATTTACGCATCAGGCCTCAAGCTAGGTCCTAATATTATGGAGATAAGAGGCATCTGTAAAAGAACTCCTAGCTTGAAAGAAAATGCTCTTCTTGAGGTGTTGGGGACAATCCATCTTACTGGAGTCAGAACGAAGAAGCAAACAAAACTCTGTAACTCAGGATGCTCACACTCTTTCTAAAGGGCAGTGTGTGGTTGAGGTCCTGGGTTTTCTTTTTTTTTTGGTACCGGGGATCGAACTCACAACCTCACACTTGCCAGGCAGGCGCTTAGGTTCTGGGTTTTCATTCGGGTTCTTTTTGCTTGATCTTTGAAGATCTGGCTCTGTGTGTGTTTATATACAAATCTATTAAAATCAGTTCATTGAATTTTTTAGCATATACATATCAATGTGTATACACATATCCATATATATATATAAAGCTATGCATAACATAAACATAACTTATAATACTTCAAATGTTGAGCTTAAAACTAACAGCTGCCGAAGAAGCCAGAATGTCTAGTTCAGCAGAGAGCATTAAGACCTCCTAAATAATGCTCTCGAGAGTCCTGGTGCACAATGGGTAAACGTTTAAATGAGCCATGGAAAACAAGCACAGGTGACGGGTTCCTGATCCAGTGTTGGCAGACAGTAGGATCCCGGCTTGGTACTTCCACAAGGGGGCACCGATGCCACCCTAAATCGGGGCCTGGAAGGAAAGCGTCAATGGCGTAGGAAGAGCCATTGTTCACAGCAGTCCCACGCTGGCCTCTGCAGACCACCAACCTGGGGGTGGCAGGGGGACTTGAAGCCCCTCCAACAGTGAGCTCCTTATTGTTGGTTCCCAGTAGTTAATGCTGCTTCATCTCTTCGTTGGAAACCCAACTCTGTCCACTTGCAACTTCCTTTAGGACACAGTCCAAGGTGCCCTTGCTATCTATCTACTTGTTAACCTCTGACTTTCTCCTCCCACTAGCGAGAGATGACTCTTCCTTTGCTTTCTCCAGAGCCCAAGGCTAAGAACCACCTCGACACTGTGGCATTTAGTGCGGCCACCTTCAAGGTCTCTGCTTTCTCTCAACCATATGGAACAGCACCAGGGCAAGGGCTCTGCCCATGGTTTCCTCTAGGACTGAGTGAAGCATACAGTTAGTGCTCAGTAAGCGTCTAAGGAGACCATTTCAGCGCCGTGTGCAGAGATAGATAACATCTCCAGTGTCGCTTTCGGGACAGATGGGTAATAAAGGGGCAGGATGAAACAGAGGAAAAGAAAAGAAAAGCTAAAGAAGAAAAGGGAGAAATGTAGTTTAGAGGCATAGAGGCACATGGACTGCCTGCCATGAGTCATCGCCACAGTGTACATCCATCACCCTTCTGCCTGTCAGTGTTGAATACCTGCACGGCTACCACGCACCAGGAACATCTGTAAATAAGAAAACAGACTGGGCCCTGCCCTCAGGGAGCCATGATGAGGCAGAGGAGGAGGCTGCCATCAATGAAAGGCGCAAAGCTGCAGTTCCAGCTCAGAGCGGGAAGGCTCCAGGCTGTGAGGACAAGTGCCAGTGGGACTGGTTTAGGCAGTGAGGCCTGGGGTAGATAGATGCAGTCCTTGAGGAATCATTACTGGAATTATAAAACAGCTCACGGTTTTTCCTTTCTTTTTAGTACTGGGGATTGAATTGAGGACTGCTCCTCCATTGAGCTACACCCCTAGCCCTTTTTAAGACAGTCTTGCTAAATTGCCTAGGTAGACCTCCAACTTAAAATCCTCCTGCCTCAGCATCCCCCGTGGCTGGGATCACAGGAGGGCACCACTAAGCTTAGCAAACTGACATTTCCTGAACATTTCTCAAGTGCTAGGCCCTCTGCTAAATGATTCACACGTACTGTTCATATCCTCATCACAGTTCTCATCTTGTCATGGTGATTCCAATAGGTACTATTATTATTCTATCTCCATTTTACAGACGATGCTGAGATTCAGGGAGGTTAAGTAACTTGCTCAAGGTAAACAGCTAGTAAGTGGCAGAACTGGGCTTCAAACTCAGAACCTCTGCTGCCACCAGTGATGGTGTGGCAATGAGCTGGCACTGCCATGGGAAAACATTCCAGGCTGCTGGATGTATGTGTGAGGGGACAGAGTGGCAGGTGAGGGGACCAGGAGGTACCCATGTGGCTGACACACAGGGAACAGGAGAAGCCGGCAGGTCAGGCCCATCACTAGGGGGCTGCATGATTGGTTATTCTCTGCAGGGACAGAAAGATCATCCCCAGGAGACCAGCTCGGCAATCTTCTGGACGCAGACTTGTGGGTGGGTTTTCGGGTGAGTGGGCAGCAGCCGGAGATGCCACGTGTCATGCCATGTTCAAAATGGTCCCACACAGCGAAGAACTGCTCTGGTTCTTGCATAATTTTCAAATATCCCACCAGATATTCACGTTAGTCAGAAGCTTGCTTATAATTTTCTCAATCCAGAACTTCTTTTTTCAAGTTTAAATACAAACTACATGTGTGTATGTTTCTCCAGACAGACTTTTCCCACATGCTGGATTTTCCAGGAATGTAACTGACCTAAGGATTGCAGAAGCCCATAATTTATTTTGTTCAGAAATTTGTCAAGGGTCTTGCACCACTGCAGAAAAATCTGCGTCAGCAATGGTAACAGAGCTCATGGGTGTGATGTCACCAGTATAACATATCTGACTTAGCTGCTTTTGTAGCCATCAGTTCACAGTTATTTTAAGAATATTTCGAAAAAAAGAGAATATTTCATTTTGTGTTCCTGTGCAGTTGTGTTTTATTTTGTATTCCTGTGCCACTATAGCCAAAGGTTTAGCTATTGAACTATTAGTGTATCTGTTTTCGCTTGTGTTCCAGTTTGAACCTGGACTAAAACCTGTATCAGTGCACAGGGTACAGGACCAGTGAATTTCGTTTTAGGATAGCAGAGGCTACTAAAATTATTTCTTTAAAGGATGACGCTGAGCCTGCTGGGTGGAAAAGCACAGTGGGGCGGTCACCACCAGGTGGTACACTAACATGGTCTACACCTGGCCCTCCATAGAAGTGGAGGGCAGAGCGGTGGGATGACATCAGAGTCACGAGCCAGAGTCAGGAGCATGAACTTAGTCCTCAGTGCTTCCACTGCCAACCGTCTTCCCACCCTACAGCCTGCAATCGAGAGGGGTGCTATGGATTTACCATAGCACTGGACCCCTCCACTCTCCTTGAGGATTCTTCTTCTCCCTGTGCTTCTCACTCCGTGTGTGTAAGGGGTGGGGGCTGGAGATGGACTGCAGGCTACTGGCCCCTCCTCTGAGATTCTGACTCAACATTCTCAACACGCCCGGGTCACCCTGATGCACGGGTACAAGGAGTGCTGGAAAGGTCGGCCTTTCCCCAAGGTTTGTCTTTGGTTCTTCCTGTCCAATCTCTTTGCTCCTGTTCTTATGCCTCTACTTGTCCCTTCTACAGAAACAGCCTCCCGAATCTGTACTGCCAGGCTTGGCTCTCCTCTGTCGTTCTAGACCTCAGCCCCTCCTGAGCTTTCCACCGATACGTCTGGTTTACAAATCAACACGTTTAAACCGCCAACGTTAGACATCTCCTCCTTTTAATGAGAAGAGGCACCTAAGTAAGCAATCATTACGCAGTGTGCAAAGTACTATAATAGTGAGGCTCGCCAGAGGTAATCACAGGCCAAATATAATGAGTGAGGGGCCTCCCTCAGCTCAGCGGAGGCAAAGTCAAGAGGCTGGAAGGTGAAGAGATGCACCCTTTGGAAGGATGAGAAAGATGTTCCAGGCAACAGAAACAGCAAGTGCAATAGCAGGAAGGGATGAACAAGAAAACTTCCGAAGGAGAGAAGAGCCTGTGGGCCGGAACTCTGGAGATGTGACATCTGGGGAAAGAGTGAGCTGCAGAGACCATGTCTGCCTCACCCCCTAACTGCGGGGAGAAGACCCCTCAAGGCCACCAACAGTGGGCCAGCAAGGAGGCAGTAGGCAGGAGTCCTCAGAGTCTGCAGAGAAAGACAAGGAAGATGAGAGCCCGCGTCTCTCAGCCTCACTCACACGCTCATTCACAAAGCCCAAACTCATCTGAGAGGCCGCAGCACTCACCCCGGGTTTCGTTTTTAACCCACATATTGATGGAGTCACAGGCGGAGACAGGGTCCTCGAAGTTCACGTTCCGCACTTCGCACTGGAACACGTCTTTGTTCCTGGTCATGAAGGGCACTTCCATTTTGAAGCCATTCTTCACAAAGACGGCATTCGCCACTGTCACGATGTCCTTATTCTTCTTGGAGACGATGGCCTTGTTGATCTTCTTCAGCACTTTACCAACTCCTAACGGAGAAATTGGAAATCAGCGAGGTTTACGTAAAGATTCAGAAAAGTTTTCTAAAAAAATCCTTTGTCTTAGAGCAAACAAGAGCAGTGTAAGCAAGAGACACATGTGTAGCAAGAGGCTGAGATTTCTGCTCTCCCTGGACAGTGGCCTCTTTCTTGGAGAGGTGGGTACAGCTAAAATAAACGATGAAAGCGCCTACAAATCACCTGTGCTTCTGGATCAAAACAGGCATATTCAGGGTTATCCCAGCACCTTCTCAGAGTACACCACATGCCCTTGCTCGCCAGGTCGGCAGGGATGCTGGGATGTGCCTCAATTCTGTAGCCATAAGGAATAAATCAAAGGGAACTTCTAGTTCATTCTTTTTCTTGTCTAACAATCTTAAGCACTATTTCCTTTCCTGCCAAGGATTTAACAATGTGATTAGTTTTTTTTTCTGTTTGAGAAAAAAATGAATAAAAGAAGCATTAGAAAGACTATTAAAAATTGTCATGTGCCACCAACCAGAACAATGTGATTTTTACTTGATATTCAGCTCAAAAGAGGAAAGAAATTAATTTTATGGAATGTAAGCTTTATTTTATACAAGCCATTCATACATGCTCCATTTAGTTTTGCAGCATGAAAGAGAAAAATAAGTCATAAGAATGAAATGTGTTTCTACAGAGAGCTGAATTACAGATCTGTCCTAATCGCTAGGGTTTTTTCAAAATGACACTGTCCTCAAACATTCTGCTGGAGTCACCTTGGCAGCTGTCTGAAGAGCCTACTTGTCACTCTGAACATGTGTCTTCCTCAGATCCCTTCAATAAGGGCAGGCAAAGGTCTTCTCATGGGCCACAAAGGTTTTCATGCAAAGGGGCCCTCAGGAGACCTGCGTGGCCACACTTCTCGCCATCCCATGGGGCAGCCCAGAGGCTGAAAGACACTCCAAGGTCAAAGGCCAGTACCGGGCCCTCTTAGCAGGGCTTCCCTCAGAAGCCCCAGTGCGTCCCATGGAGAAAAGGCCAGATCTTCCTCCACCTTTCCAAACCGAGTGGCTTCCTTCTGCAGCAGGAGCTGTGTGGGCTCAGAGGCCGAGCCCCTGTGGCAGCCCATGAGACCAATATGTCACAGATCTGAATGTCACTCATGCACACTCAAGTCACATTCTGCATGTGACTGCTAATGATTCTGGAGGAAGAAAGGGTGTGTGCTGGCCAACAGGCCAACATCACCGCATTTTCAGAAATAATGACTTAAAATCGATGCAGCTCAGCATGGTAACAATAAACAAAAACCCAATTGCTATTTAGAACTGTTCTGGCAAACAGAGCCTGGACTGCACTGGGAAAGGCCGCAGATTTTAGCAGTGATTCACTATGAAGTTTCAACTCACCAGGAGTTTCTGAACTTCCAAGCCACGGGTAGAACAGGGTGTTTCAAGAATGTGGCTCTTCCTCACTTCCAACAGGTGAGCACACTACACACCCGCACGGAAGTTTCACGCTGTGTCAACAGCACGGTGCAGCTAGGGGCGCTGGCAGCCTGGCGGCAGAGGCCGTGCCGGCCACACAGTCCAAGCAGGCAAGTGTACGTAGCAGGAAGCATTGCACGACACAGTCTCTGTCTCTGTCACATCTTGCTTTGCCAGCCAAAATCACCTGCTCAGTGCAGATTCTTAGAACAGGGGCAGGAAAACGGGGCAGAAAAATGCTCTCCTTTTCCATGAAGGAACTGAGCTCTAGGTGTGAAAGGTGACTTGTCTGAGGTCACCATGCATGCTGGTGACAGAGAAGGGTTTAGAAGCTAGGGCTGCAGCCCTGTGTGCTACAGGAAGCGTGTGGGCAGGACGTGACTCTGGTAAGGATGCCAAGGCTTGTGGGGAAAGAGACACACGCTTCTGTGGTTAAACTGGTGATTAAAGATGGGCTTTTAATTAAGTAAAACTGAACCTTTCTCACTGGGCCCTAACTTAAAAAAATGTTTCTTGCTGTTTATTTTAGATTTTTAAGAAGTTTCAAAACAACATACAGTGCTGGCCCACGTGTCCATCACCCATTTTTCCCCATGGGTGTGGTCAGTGTGTCAGGTCACTGGCATTGGGATTGGCACAATCCACAGGGCTCATTCTGATTTCTCTCGTGCTTTTGTACATGCCTGTGTGAGACGGTATCACTCACGCTGACTTGTGTGACACTTTGCACTGCCCCCTCCTCACATTTCACAAGAACACAAGCGTAGTAGCTGTGTAGACCGCAGGGGTGGGGGAGACTGAGTTTTCCTTTTAGAGGCGAGGACTGCAACACTGAGAGACCCCACAGCTGACACAAAGCCCAAAGCTACAGCAGAGAGGCCAAAGTCCACTTCCTCTGACGTCTTCCCTTTAGAGGAGACAGACCCTGAGCCCTACTAGACCAGCTCTGCTTGCCTGGGCGCCCTCTTCTGAGACTATGATTGATCACCAAGCAATGACCTCCCCAGGCGGGCCCCAGGCAGAGGCCTCCAGCCGTCAGTGCACGCACCATTCACACCGTATCGCATCACCGTCGTGAGCTGCTTCTTCGTCCGGCCGTCAGCTCCCAGCTGCAGCATCCCCAGGACAGACGCAATCCCGTGAGGGGACACAATGATGTTGTCATGAGGCCGAGATTTGACGATCTGATTGAAAACCTGGATCCCGGTGTCGGAGCCTAGTTCTTCCAGAGACAGTGGGTTGAACTGGGAGCACAGGGAAGGCAAAGTCACTGTGGTCAAGAGGAAGAAGGGAAAGTGCCAATTCATGGTTCCTTCCGTCAAGGATGGCCTGAAAGAGCCCATAAAACATACCTGCATTATACTTCAATAAATGCAAAGGGAGGACTGCTCTATCTTCAGCTAGGTAGGGTGTGTTGTATTCAGTGTAATGAAATGCACAGGACAGCTCAGTGTAAATTAAATCAGTCCCCACAGGTGTAGGCTAATGGGGAGAGGCAGCAAACCTCCCTTTGTTGAGTCTTCATTATGTACCAGGAACTATATTAAACGCAAGATTTAATTCTCAAATCTACCCTCTGTTCACTTAAACCAATATTACAAAGGGCTTACTGCATGCCAAGCCCCTGTCTTAAGGGCTGGGCATCCAACAATGATCTGATGAGCAACACCCCTGTCCTCATGGAGCTTCTACTCTAGATGGGAGACAGAAAATAAACCAGCAAGCAATCAAGCGATTTCAGGGCGGGATGAAGGCCCTGGAAATAAAGTGAAAGGAGGGCCAGGTGTAGGCAATACCAGGAGGGTGGCCAGGGGCATCTGAATGGGGAAGCCAGCTACACTTGGATGCAGGATGGCAGGCACAAGGACAGCAGGACAAAGATCCCAAAGAGGAACAAACCTGTCATGCCAGGCGCCAGCGTGGCTACCAAGGGAGGGTTTATTTCATCCTCAGGGCCACAATAAACCCTGGAGGGTGTGAAACAAGAGAGTGAACCCTCTGGGTTGCCAGGACCATCTTACAACCACATGGATTTGGTTCTTTTACCATAAGCATGTAACTTTTTAAATTAAAGAACTTTCAATTAAAATAAACTTCGGCGACAACTTCAAGGCTATCGTGGCGCAGAACAATTGGCAAATCCATAAACCGTGAGGAGGGCATAGCTTCCACTGTTTTCAATTATAGTGATTTGTTTTCAACAGGCTTCATTTCTTGATTACCACTTGCGGGGCTTCCTTCAGCTATGACAGCCAAAGAGGTAAAAAACGCAAATGTTTCTTACGAAAAAACTACTTTCATTACACGTGAACGTAACAGTGGCAGCTGGTTAAAACAAAAGCGGGACTTGTGGTGTTGCTAACTTGGTCCCTCCCCCAGAGACAGGCACAAGGCTCCCGTGGGGCCAAATTGTGCCCCTTGTCACTTGCTTTTGATGTGTAGGAGGCTGGGCGCATCTGCAGAGTGAAGTGGAGAGAGGGATTTTAAGAGGTGGGTGGGCCTGGGGAAAACGGTGTCCATGAGGGGAAGACGGCACCAGACAGTGCAGGGTGAACTGAGCCGGGTGTCTCCTCACTTGCTTTCTGCACCCCTAGAACTTCCCATGCTAGGTCACGGTGCTTGTTCAGTGAATGTGTGGGGATTTGACCCGGAGGCTCCTATTTTTTCCTTGCCTCAAAGTAGTGTTTACTGAGAGTGGCTCAGAAAATGCTGTGTTTCATCCTTAACCTCCCTGCTAGCTCTGAACACTCGAGGAAAGTGCCAGCAGTGGCCCGCGCCAGCACTGGCAGCACAAACAGAATTCCCCGCCGGCTCCTGGGGGCGCAGTGAGCCGCCGAGGCCGTCATTCAAGCGGGTGGTGCAATTTTCTTCTATATTGTGAATTTGAAACAAGCACCTTTTTAAAAATTCAGAACATTTGGTGTTTCTCCGGAGTGTAATTGTAAAATAATTATGTAAACTCAGCCTGTCTAAATTCAAAACATGCAAGTGACCTACATACGCTCCCACTTGGGCTCTGACTACGGCCAGTGTGGCCTATTTTGACTTTGGCACCTCTGATGGCTCTAATACCACGACAATCCCTGGAGTGTCCTGGAGCCCAGTGGATGCTGGAGAACTTCCAAAGACTACCAGGACAGCTTTACCCAACTCATCTAAAAATTAGGAGTGTGTACTCCCTTCCTCCCTGTCTCTTTACTAAAGGTAGTAAGCATCTTCTTTAAAATTTAATATGCCACAACATGCTCATAAATATAAAACAATCTGTACAATCTTTATTGCAAATGGTCAGATTCAGTGACTGGTGCCAACAGCATCAATCTCAATTATTGACACTTGCAGTATAGTTGATTTTGGCATCTACCTTCAGCATACCATACTCTAGCCTGCCCAAAGAAATCCTGCTGGATTTTTGACTATTTAAATATTCATGAGGGATAAAGGACAACCAATTTGTTTTGCCTCTAGTGGTTTAAAGTTTATTAAAATACCATATATCTATATCTCTATAACTTGATAATTACATATCAAGTGTGTCTATCTAAATATTCCTAAATATCTACATGTATATATCATTGTAAAATAAGGAACAAGGTCCAGTGACCAGAAGTTTAACAGCTCCAATGTCTTGAAGTCAGCAAGAACTGTGTCCCAAAGCAACAGCTATCTTATTTAGCAGAATTTGTTTGCTTGTGAATTTTTGTTAAAAGAACAGTTTCATGGGCTGGGGGTTTAGCTCAGCAGTGTAAGTGTATGCTTGGCAAACGCAAGGTCGTGAGTTCAATCCCTGGTACCAAAAAAAGAAAAAAACAAGAACAGTTTCATTATGATGTAGGGGAAAGTGGTCATGGGCATTTTTCTTGATAGCCTGGGCCAGGGAAGTTTCTGAGGGATGTCTATGTACAGTCCTATGACAGTGCACTGAGGGGCTGGGGATTTAGCTCAGCGGCATAAGCGCCTGCGTTGTAAGTGCACAGTCGTGAGTTTGATCCCCAGTACCAAAAAAAAAAAAAAAAAAAGTGCACTGGGACAGTCTCAAGACTGTGCAAAACTTGGAAACAGAACTATTTTTGATTGATGTCCTGGGCATAAATTCTTCTTGGCCTCAATTTCCTCGGCCAAATGCTGATTTGTCTAAACTCATCTGGCTCACATACACGTCTAAGAATAAGATTCTCCTTCTCTCCAAAGTTCAGCAGCCAGGAAAGAAGGTGCTGACCCAAAAATTACTTGAGGCTGTACAAGTCCCAGTAATGAAACATACTTGTGTCCAAACTGTGTCAATCTTTTACATGAAACAACTTTGGAAGTTCTTGGCCCTCGAAATGCTTCAGCTCTACTACAAGCAGATTTCCATATTGGGAAGAACACAGAGACTTCCTTTCATTTTCACTTTGAAGAAAATTTACATTTTCGAGTTTCATATAAGAGAGACAGAATAAAAGTGTTGTTCCAATGTATTGTATAGTATTGATAAAGAGGACCATCCATCTTTTTCAGTGTTTGCATTTCTTGAATGCCATTTTTACAAGATGAAAAGTAAGCCTATAGTCTGGGTCATCACTGAGGGACATCAGTGATGACAAAGCTACTGCCACAGGCATGTCCTTCCAATGCTGGGTTTCTCTTTCTCCCTGCACTTCTAGTTTCTCGTATTCCCAATCTTTTCCTTCTTTGGCACTGGCAATGTTTTGAAGTAATTGGCTTTTGCTCTGAGTGTTAAACATGATTTAGTGCAGTAAATAATGGGTGGATAATTTTGCAAATGCCAGGTTCCAAATGCATCTCTACATGGATAAATGCACCACTTGCCAATGGTGGAGGTGACAGCAGCACATTACAGTCCCAGGTGCTTCCACCGTCCCTCCCACAGGGGCAATGCTGGAAGCCTCTGCGGAGTCTCAATGCCACACTTTCAACAGCTGGCTGCCTTTCTCCGCCTGATTGTTCCAAATACTGCTGTGGCCTAAAAGTCCTCCCCGGCGGGGCCAGGAGGGCCACTGGTTTGGTATTTTCTGTTGACAGGCTTTGATCTTTCCTCTGCTTCTCTCTTCCATCTTCCACCTAGCCAGACTACCAGTGCTCCCAGGTCCCGCAGGGCCGGTGAAGCTTTCCTGATCATCACAGGTAAGTTATTCACCTTTCTCTGAACTCCTACAGATGCCTACCTGCACTTGTGAGCTGAGCTGTTTTCAGCATTTATCTTCTTCCCTCCCTGCTAACAGGAAGCTCACAGAGGGCAGGGTCATGGGGCTTCAGAGCCCTGGTGCCCACAGGTGTCATTCAGAGCTGTTCTGCTGCTGGGCACTAAACTGAAGCACAACCGTGTGACCAATCAGCTGCTCAAGGGTTTGGTTTGGAACACAGAATTCTAAAAAGAATTTAGGTAACTAAAAGTCAGGAGATGTTGCAACAGGCCTCGATCTAGAGTGTTTCTAAGGAAAAATGAAAAAGGGGGACATTCTGTTACCTCTCGGTCCTAGCTTCCACAGCACACTTCCTGAAGCACAGCAGCCTCCTTAAGAGCCTGGACATGTCCTTTGCAACTGCCCCTGCCCCCTCTGTCCCTGCTGCCACCACCAGGCTGGCTGCCACCACTCGTCTCCCACAGCTTGCGAGCCTTGGTGACCAGACTTGAACCAGTGCTAACTGACTGAACAATGGAGACAGGACAGCCTCGGAAACGGTGAAGGTCATTCTTTAACAAACCTAGCACGTGGTGTGCCAACAGCCGAGGGAGGAAAGAGACAGCAAAGTTCATCTGGCTCCCACTCTTACCCAGGTTGCAGCCTGTTTTGGGGGGTACCAGGTGCATCCAACAAAAAGGGAAACACTTCCTACTCTTTCACTCTTTGAAAAATATTTGATGAGGTCTAGTCTATAAAATATATGTATATATTTTAGAACTTTCTATCATGAAACATTCAAACACATGAAAAAATATTTTTTAAAACCCTCCAGTACTCAACACCTAGATAAAACAATGATCAACTTATGGTTTATTTTATATTATTATTATTATTATTATTGCCTTTTTGAGACAGGGTTTTGCTATACAATTCAGGCTGGCCTTGAGCTCGATTCGTAGCCCAGGCTAGTCTTAAGCTTGCAAAGATCCTCCTGCTTCAGCCTCCGGAGTGCTGGGATTACAGGCGTGAGCCCCATGCCAGGCTTGGTTTATTTTATTTCTCCTCAAAGATGATTTTGAAGCAAATTGTAGACATGTTATGATTAGCATTCAAAAATATTCAACATTTATTCTAAATCTAAGGATTTTAAATACGGAGCCACAACATGAGCTTTAATAAGAAAAATATTTAAAGTGGATTGAGCCCCTTAAAATGTGTTGAAAATTATGAGTTCAAAATGACCCCAAAAATTAAAATGAATTGGTCCTGACTATGCTAAACATCCACTGTTCAAATTGCCCTGATTGTCTTCTAATGTTTTATTTGAATCAGGATTGAAATGACCTCTACACATGGCAACTGATTGATTTGCTTCTTTTTTTTTTTTTTAAATCTTCCCCCAGTTGCTTTATTTTTAAGTTTTTCCTTGGAATGCTTTACTGAAGAAAAAGTAGCATCTCCCCACCTGGCTTTTGATAATTACACTGCTGTGACACTGCTTAAGCAGTTCCTGTCTCCTGCGCTTCCTGTAAACTGGACTTCAGCTCTAGAACAAGGGTCTGCAAAACATGGCCTGCAGGCCAGACCTGACCGCATTCCTTGTTCTGTCTGTCACAGCTGACTTCGAGCTCGTACCGTGGATTGAGCAGACAGCAGCGTAGCCTCGCTGTCACAGAAGACCTATGACCTGCAGAGTCAAAAACGTTTAGCGTCTGGCCCTTTACAGGAGAAGTTTGCTGACCCCTAACTACTCTAAAGGCTAATGAGATTCAAGCCAACTCCTCTGCTGGCAAGAACGTTTTGTGGATGTATTGTAGAAGGTGTTGGAATCACAAGACAGTGGCCAACAGTCTCTCTTGCTGGGACGTTAGCAGTAACTATTCAGGATTACTGCCCGAGTGTGTTTTTATTAGGGGTTGCTAAATGGTGGGTTGGAATTCAAACATTTCTTCTTCACTCATCAGTTGGAATATTTCTATAAAAAGAAATTTTCCATAACTATTTGTTTACTCTGAGGTTCCATCTGCATAGGACAGGAAAGAATGAATGCTTGATTCATTCCCTATGTTTAACAGTTCTCAATTAAAAATGAGTTGGTTGTCTAACCTCTTAGCTGACCAGGGAGTTTTTTTTTTTTTAAATGTTATTTTGAGCTCATATTTTTCAACACATTTTAAGGAGCTAAATTTTAAAATGTTGTTCTTATTGAAGCTCAAAACAAGTGGCTTCAGGCTGGTTCTTGAATCTTTTATGTGATCTTACAGGCTTGTTAGTGTCCTCATTTCCTGGTTTGACAAGATGGTCATTTTGTACATTTGCTGTCCCAGGTAGAACCAGTGTGGTTCTTTAGGAAGTTCTGGTTCCTTTCACTGGGAAAGAATATTTAGAGATTACAATCTGAACCCACCCATCCACTAAATTCTAAATAAACCACAGAAATACCAGTGACATGGAAGAACCAAAATCTATGTAACGCTCTGGACTATATCCAAATACAGAAATTTGAATTTTGAAAGACAGTCTGCTTACACATGACCTGGCTTGCTGCCTGGGGCCACGCAGGTCACAGAGGGACAAGATGGGGATTCAGCCAGCAGTCCAGGTTGGCCTAGGAAAACCAAAGTGTACCACACTCCTGTGATATCAGTGAGTCTCCTGAACCCAGGCCACCCTAAAAGTGGGTTCACCTCAATGCAGGCACTTGAAATCAACAACTGACATGCAGTATAACAAGAGCCTCCCCAGCTTCTCCCAGCCCCTCTCCTCAATGAAAGCTGGTATCTTCTCAGGCACTGGGCAGATGTTAATATCTTTTTGTTCTGTTTTCAGGATTCTGGTTCTTCGAACCTAAGGCTCTTTATTAATCTGCCTCTGACTGCCATTTTTGCTAGACAGTGCTACAGTATGTAGGTCAAAACTGTGTATCAAGACTGTCTCTCAGTAGTTTTCATTTGTTCATTTGTTTGTTTTGTTTTGGACAGGGCTTCCCAAGAAATAAATGCATAGAAGACCAAGAGATGGAGAGAGGGGAAAGGGGCATAAAAGACAATTAAAAAATTTTTTTATACATGTGCCAACTCCCTATGATGAATGTAATCATTATGTACTGCTAACATATACTAAGAGAAATAAAAATTAAAGAAAGAACTAAATATATTTAATTTAAATTTAATTTAGGTTGCCAAACTAAGACTTTTAGGTGGCTTTAAATAGGACTGTACTGCCCAGCAGTCAATTTGAACATTTCTCATCAGATTCTACCAACTGACAAAGGTCTAACTCTTAAGGATGTGTGGCGTGAGGTATTCTAGAAACCATTCAAGAGCTGACCTATGACTCCCTAAGGCCAAATTTGCAAAAGGCAGGAATTTTTAATGCACAAGTAACTGGAGGTAAGCCTCAAACATGGCCCTAGGAGGCCAAGACTTTGATCTCTAAACCCTGTAAACCATTACTGAAATATCTCCTCCAAGAGCTACCTTCATTTCCCAAATACTATTCACTACATTTGCTTAAGATAACCAAGTCAGATGAACAAGAGAACTAAAGTGTGCTTTGATATCCCTGGGAAAAGTATTGAGCCCTGCCAAAGTGAGTCAGCATCTTTACAACTCACCCAAGAACAAACAGGAAATGCCAGAGGGATAGCGGGTTGGTGGTTTTAAAATGTGTTCTTTCAGGTTACTGGAGGAAGACGTAAGAGTTCTCTGAAGTTTTTCTTAAAATTTTATCTGACTTCTAAGAGTATGTGTATGCTCAAATATGATATTTTGGCCCAAACCAAAAAGGATGTAAAAATGTATGGGAATGAAATTTTAACCAATAAAATATATGGCAATAATGTCTGGAATGTTCTTTTATTAGTAAAACACACTACTAATACATCCAAGGGCCTTTTATTCACATACTGTTCATTCTGGAATCTCTTTGGGGGGCAGCTGGAGCAGAGGAAAGTTGTCGACCATTTAAAATACAAGCTTATGAGACACCTATCTTATTTTCACGTAAGTTTCACAAAAAACTTTATTTAAGGTTCAAACTTTGGCACTACGGCAAGTCACAGTCTTTACCAAACTTTGTTTTCTTCTCTAACAATTTGGAAGCCATTTCCCAAGGATGGGGATAGCAATTAAGCACAAACAGAAAGACAGCAACTACCATTGTATCTGGCTCAGCAGGTGCTCAATAAATCCTGGTTCCCTTCCCCTGCCTCCCACAATGCTCAAGACCTTAGCTCTTTAGAAAGCTTCAGGGATCAGGCTAACAATATCAGTCAAACACCATACTCCTACCTCCACAAAGCCATGGCTGTATCTTCACAGTTCCCGCAGACTAAGTTATGGAAAAAGAAAAAACACAATGCTGGTACCTCATATTGCAATGTCTCTGTAAGAAGTGGTTGATAATAGGGGTGGAGGTAGGTATGTCTCAAAAAATCCATTAATAATTCTAAGATATGTTGAGTAGTCTCCTGATTTGGGTCATTAGCTCTGTTTTATAGTACAAAGTCCTACAGACTTTATTATTGATAAATCTTTATTAAGATTTAATGCTTCATATGGGTGACTTCCTAATTAACCACCTTTTTTAACAAAATATTACAGTAATATTCATAGTGGTTCTCAGTCTTTATAAACAAGGAAATACCTTTTTTGCATATAAAAGCTATTACAGATATTGTGACTATATTTTTAGTATTTCTAGAAATATGTAACAATCATAAATTCATAAACATTTTAACAAAATGCAAATTTTTGCTGGGCATGGTAGTGCATCCTTATAGTCCCAGCACACTAGCAGGCTGAGGCAGAAGGATCACAAGTTTGGGGTCAGACTGGGCAAATTTTTGATTTAGTAAAAGCCTGTCTCAAATTTAAAACTGTTTTAAAAGGCTAGGGGCATAGGTTAGTGCAAAGGTCCTGAGTTCACTCTCCAGTACCGGGGGAAAAAGCTTCAGGAATCAGGCTAAGAATATCAGTCAACCTATATGAGAGATGCACACACTTTAAAATCCTACTGTGAGCTTGTACTGTAAATCTATTCATGCTGTACTCAAAGCTGCACAACGAACATGACTTCACCGATCCCTCTAATAACGATGTTGTTGATTCATGGATCAACACTGAGGCTCCTTGATTCACAAACGCAAAACCAACACTTCTCTAGATTGTTGCTTGTTTAAAAAAAAAAAAGAGCAGCAAGCGTTGGAAGTGTGATCGATGAAATTCTCAAAGGCAACTTTTGGTATGCAAAATTAATATTACAAATATATATACGTACACCTTCGATTGAACAACCGTAAGGTAACAGAAAATTCTGGGTACCAAAATGTTCAGTTATCTCTAGTAGCAAAGCCACTGAAAAATATTCTTTGGTAAATAAGTGTATTAGCACGTTTCACTGGAACCTCAGCTTCCTATCAGGAGGGTGATCTTTTATTAGCTCCGTGTACTTAACCTCTAACTTCTGTGTTCTTCATTGCTGCTAATGGCTTGCACCTGTTGCCTTCACACAATCACTGGTGGGAGCAGGGAGCCGTTTTCCTCAGTGTACCTTACACAGCTGAGAGTTGGCAAACATCATTCCCAGCCAGGAGGCCAACAGCAGATAGCCAAGCACTCCTGATCTCAGTGTGACTGACCGTCTGGAGCTCCCCACGAGCTCTCAGCAGTACCGTGCCTGACACCATCTCTTACTTAGCTTCTTCCTTTTCCTTGCACTTTTCTCACTTCCGTATTGCTTCTGACCGGAAGCACTTCTGTAATGAATCACTGGCACCCTGGCTCAGGGCCTGCCTCTAGGAGATCACTGGCTATGTACGTGACATTCAGCAACATGGGACAGTAAATGCAGCCATGAACACAGGGTCACTCCTCTCTGAAGAGCCACCTTTGAAGAAAACTTAAAGATATGGTATATATTCTGGATCTATCTTATTCTAGAAAACGATGGCATAATCAACTATGTACACATGATATATAGGCACAGAAAAAAAAGACAAGATGGATATCAAGATATTATCTATACAATTATTTCTGATGGCAACAGTTTATTATTCTGTATAATGTTCTGTATTTTTAAAAGTTCCATAATGGAACACATACTTAAACAAGGATCCCACTTTTGTTTATCAAAACATAAGCATATGGAACTCAAGACTGTGGGTCAGGTGAAAAGGTGTCCTGAAGGACAGCAGAGAAAGCCACAGAACAAAAAAAGTGTCCTAGAAAGATATTTAATGGAAGAGTGGACAAATAATACAGCAAATCCTTACTAAGATGAATGGTATGTCCCATTCCAACCTACAGAACTGTGTGTGCGTGTGTGCGCACACGTATGTGCGTGTTTTCCTAGTACATGTTTGCAGTCCACGCCATTTATAGTCATCTTGAGCAATGGGTACATGTACATAATACCATAATACAGCTTCTTTTAATTCCCTTCCCTCTCCCCCTCCTCTAATCTTCTTTCCCCATTTCTTTCTTGCTATTATTAATCTGAGCTTCTGTTTATGGTATATAATGTTTACATCCCTTGAGGTTATTAGCATGGCATATCTTTCTCTTTTCCACCTCTACTTTGTGTTTTTAGTAAATGGTGGCTCTATTTCAATGAATATAAGTTTACTATTTATGTCTCCAAATCTACATATTTGCTGTTTAACAGCAGAGAATGTGGTTTATTAATTTTTTATATTCCTTGTATTTACATCATACCTAACATACAGTAAGGACTCAATATTTAGAAACTGTAACTCATGAAAATTATTTTAGATAGCAGTGACAATTGTTACTGCTTTTTGCTTTCCCCCAATTCCAATTTGCTTAGGACTCATGGAAGACATTCTTAAGTACTCAAGAAAAATAGTCATCACTTACTGAATGCCTACTGCCATGGTCTGAGTATTTGTGTGCTCTCCCCAAATTCATGCGTTGATATCCTACCCCTCAGGTGGTATTAAAAGTTGGGTCTTTGGGAGACTATCAGATGAGGGTGAAGTCTCATGAATGTGATTAGTACCCTTATGGATGAGACACTGGGAAACCAGACAGTCCCTTCCACCATGTGAAGAAATGGTCAGAAGGCACTGCTTCTGAACCAGAAAGCCGGTCCTCACTAGACACTGACTCTGCCAATGCATGGATCGTGGGGATTCACAGGCTCTAGGACTGTGAAGAACAAATATCTCTTGCTTATAGGCTACTCAGTCTATTTTACCCTAGCAGCCTAAGTGGAATAAGACATCTACTATAAGCCAAATACTGTACGTGAAGCTTTATATTCAACGTCTAGTTAGACTCTGCACTCAAGAAGTAAGCATTAGTATTTTTACGGGAGATGGAAACTGAGACGCAGAAAAATTCAGATTGTGCAGCTCAGATGTGGCGAAGAAATCTGTGGCTCTGCCACTGTGTCATACTGCTTGTGATGGAGCTCAAAGGCCAGCAGAGGAAAAAGTAGAGAAACAGTGTCTTCCTCCGCCTTTCCATTCTGGGCTCCAGTCACCAAACACTTGGAGTAAACAAGTGACCACAGTGTTAGAAGGCATTGAAAGGAGCGTGTTTGTTGCTCTAGTGCTGTGGTTTTCATCACGGGGTGGAAGTGACACTCCCCACCCAGGGGGCATTTGGCAATGTCTGGAGACGTTTTGGGTTGTTAGACTTGGGTGGAAGGTGGCATCTGGAGGCTGGAGGTCAGGGATGCTGTCACATGTGGAGTATAAACATCCCGCAGCATACAAGACAGATCCTGCTCGTCACATGTCCATATGTCACACAGAAAAGCATGCATTCCCCCCACACCAGATCACACAACCTAGTCACTGCTTCTTCTCATTTAGTGCTAAGTTCTCAGTCTAAAGGCCTAGACTATTGCTACCAATATACCCGGTGGTTCCACCTAGAATTTTCAACTGGAGGCTTCTGTATGTGGGAGAGAGGAAGGAATCCAGTCAATTCCTTCCGTGACACCTAGAGGCCTTGTGTGACTAGCAGTTAAAGCTGTGGCCTGCCAGACCACCTTATCAGGCTGGTCACTCTGAGCTGAGAGGCGAGGAGGCAGGAGTCCTGCTCAGTGTCCTCTCCTTACAGGAAGCACTGGGACAGGTGTCAATACCAGGCTGTATCACTAGGTATTTGTCCCCCACCCCCTCCTGCCCTGGCCTCCTGATGCTGAGCAGGGAGCTGAGGTTGACAGGACCACTCATTCCCTTCTTCAGCTTGTCCTCCTGCTGGTTGCCCCAGATCTCCCCATCGGCTGCCTGTGTTTGCTAAACTAGAGTAGCTCTTTCAGTTTCAGAGAACAGAACTGCCGTGCAAAGACAGCAAACCTTGAATGTTCGCACATATCCTAAATTATCCTTCTGACCACTGTACTTATGCCCTGGGAAGTTATCCAGCTGCTCGCTTAGCTTAGTGTAACTGAGCCTAACATCTACTAGCCGACTTGCTCAGCAAGTGAGCGCCCAGTTAGGTCTCCAGGATCATCCTGGGCCAAGTCAGCCTAAGAAGGTCATCTGCAGGGGTGTTTCAATCATCTAGCACCCTCTTTTTCTCAGAGGGAGAGGCAAGACAGTGGGAGACATCTCAGCCTTGCAAGAGAACACAGATGCCTTTTCTGCTTTGGCCACCTTAATAGAGGATGTGGGCTGTAATCAGGCAGGAACTGGAAGGCTGGCGTGTTCCTATTTCAGTCAGCTGGGGTGAAGAGCAAGGAAACCCACGTCCCAGTGTGTGGAGAAGGACTGTCTTCGAGGCTCACGTGCAAAGTCAAACCCACCTGGTTGCTTAGCAGTTGGGATGGTATTTCCAAGGCTGCCATGTAAAGAAGATATTTAAGTACAGAATACAGAAGATATTTGTCCATTCGTTTGTCCCACAGATGCCAGTGCAGTGTTCCAGCACGGTGAAGGGGTGTGAAGGAGAGAACGAGGGCGATGCGACTTGGTGGTTACTCTCCTGGCTTTTCCCCCCTGCTAATTAATGTGTAATAATTCCACATGTTAATGAGCTACACACAGTGTGCTATTCCAACACATGCACGTAACGTGCACTGATCAACCTCAGGTGTTTAACATTTCCCCTCTCCAGACTCTTATTCTAGAGCCTTAGTTCACCCTCTAGCTGAGTCCATCTCTCTCTTGGCCATGTCTGAAGATATTTCTGGATTTTGCAACCAGGTAAGTGTGGGGAGAAAAATGCTACAACAGCTACCAGGCAGAGCCCAGGGTTGCTGCTATCATCCTACTAGGCACTGTGCAGCCCCAGAGCCAGGAATTACATGCTTCAAACTATCAGTAGTGCTGAGCATGAAAAAGCCTGATCTGGAGGGGAAACTGACATTCATCAAATCATCACATTAGTGAACTGATATTTGCACTCATTTTTACACATTATCATGCTCAGAGCAAGCAGAAAAGGGAGATGAGGCACACCCTGGTGGGGGCAGTGGGCAGCCAGCAGTCAGCGGAGGGCCCTGGGCGGGGAAGTGGTCAAGTAAGAGGGTCTCATGTGCATAATGCCTGCAGGGGTCATCTGGGGATATTTTTCTTTTTATAACACATCATTGTTATGATTCATATCTGTATGTCCCCACACGCCCATGGCCTCATGAGATGATCATAGGTGGCTTTGGGTGGCAATGGGATTGCGAGGACTGACGGCTAACTCGCTGTTAAGAGGTGGGGTCTGGTCAGAAAAGGCGGGTCACTGTGGGCGTGAGCTGGGCGTATCTCCCTCCCTGGACTCTGCTTCCCAGCGGCAGTGCGGGGAGCTGCTCTCCTCCGTGGTAGCCCTTCCCCCACGCTGTGTTTGCCCTGGAGCTCGTCAACTATGGCTTGAAATCTCAACAAACTGTGTGCCAAAATAAACCTGTGCTCTTTTCAACTGTGGATGTTGGGTATTTGTCTCAGCGAGGAGAAGGTGACTAAGACACCTACGGATCCTACCGCCTTCACAGGGAACAGTTGATCCCATGGCTATACTCCCAACAGCTCAGTGCAATATATCCAAGGCTCAAACTACAGAGAAAAGCGAAGAACGGATCACACATCCCTGGCTCCACTGCCTCCTTTCCCAACCGCCAATCATTGTGTGTTCCAAAAGGCAGAAATCAAAACCCTACTTTTTAAAAAAAAAATTTTAACACTAAAAGCATGAGGGTCATAAAAAGAAAAACTGATTAAAAACTATGAAGTTGGATCCCATCAAAATTTAAAACTTTTGCTCTGCAAAAGCTCCTGTAAAAATGAAGAAAAGACTAGGAGAAAATATTTGTAAACCACATATCTGATAAAGAACTAGTAACGTTGCCGGGGATTTAGCTCAGTGGCATAAGCACCTGCCTGGTAAGCACGAGGTCATGAGTTCCATCCCCTGTACCTTAAAAAAAAAAAAAAAAAGAACTAGTAATGTTATAGGCAGTTGAATTAGAAATATTAAAGGCAGTGAGACAGGGGTGGGCCCTCGAAGGAGTCAGTGCAGAAGACCAGGTATCTTGTAACCTCGGAGGAGACAGACACCTCCTGCTGTGGGCCAGACCTCTAGACAACCAGCAAAAACAAATACAACCACATCCCAAATAGAACCATCAGGGATTGATATTCTAAATAGGTATGGATCACCTTGAGGAAGCCAGGAGTCACCATCCCAACCCCCTACAGGAAGAGTCTCTGCTCTTTAAGCATGTCGGCTGGCTTGCTAGGTGGCTTGCTGCATGACTCACTTCCCCATTTGATCCCAATTTAATCCATTTGACCTGAGCAATTACACTCGTAATCTTACTGGCTGAGCATAGTTCTGTCCTACCTCATGCCTACCTGCCTTGTGAGTTCCCATTTTCCCCCATCTTGGACCCATTTCACCTCGTGGTTTTGCTCTATAGATGTCCCTAGGACAGACAGTCTTTGGCAACTCACTCAGGACCCCTTCTGTCTTTCTCAGACAGAAGCTTTCTTTCTCTCACTAAATATATTCTGCTCTTAACCTCCGTTGTTCCTAAAATTTATTCTTTGGTTTTACAGAACACAAACTCGTACCGGACATCTAGTAGGGTGCGAGTTTCATTCTCCTGTAACAGTATCTAGAATACATAAGCAAACTTTCAAGATCCAATTATTTTTTTAAAAAACAACATACGATCCAATTAGGAAATAAACAAAAGACATGAAGAAACATCCACTAAAGAGGCCATATGAACCCATGAAAAGTTGCTAACATCAGTGGCCATTAAAGAAATGCAAGTTAAAACCATTACTACTTGCCAATTAGGAGTGGCTAAAATAAAACCAGCAAAGACACCAATAGTTGGTGAGAATGCAGAGAAACTGAATTAACACAGAAATTGCTAGTGGGATTGCAAACTGGCTACTCTAGAAAACAGTTGGGTAGTTTCTTACAAAATTAAACATGTACTTTAAACATGATCAGAAACCCTCGACATTTATCGCAGAAAATGAAAATTCATGTTCACACAAAAATCTATATGCTCATATTCACCAATGCCCTATCTGTAATAGCCCCAAACTAGAAACAACCCAAGTGCTCGTCCATACATGAATAAATAAACTGGTGCATCCACACTACACAATACTACTCGGCAACACAAGGAAGTAATCGACTGATAGGAGCAATGACCTGGAGTTGGGTGGATCTCAAAAGAATTACGTTTGAGTGAGAAAGCCAATCCCAGAAGGTTAGGTACTATGTGATTTCTTTCAAGAATGTTACGTAAATGGGATCATATGTTACATAATGATATCAAAAGCAAAAGACAAAAACTAAAATTTTAGTTGGCAAACAAATACCACTGTACCTTAAGACTAATATTTTTATCATTTGCTTTCTTTCCCAATGCCATATGCCCACTGAAACTATAGATTTTTAAAAACGTACCAAATCTTATGTTTTCCTGTAATCATACATTCTCATGGATGATAAGTCTGTATCAGCATCAACTAAGTCTTTCAGAGATAAATGAGAACATCTAGGACACTATATTTGGCCGCTACATGATCCTGAGACAAACCACACATGTTCACTACCAGTTAATTAACTGCATGACAAAGGTTTAACTTTACTGGGCCCCAGTTCTTCCATATGTAACATGGTATAGTAACTGTCCCTACCTCAAAAGTTTTTATGAGGATTAACAGAGGTGATGAGTTCCTAGGTCAGTTTTCAAGGCTTCCATCAGAGCTGGCCTCCATCATTACTGTCATTTCCTACAGTCGTCATGAAGGGCTGAGGTCCCCTCTTGGCCTCCTCAGGTGCATACTAGAGCCCAATTTAACACCCACTCCAACTGCAAGATCCTAAAAAATTATGATCTTCAAAAATAACAAGGAATTTAAAGCTGGTCTTTTTCCATCCCCCACCTTTTACAAGAAGGATTTGAGGATCTTGCTTGCGACATTACCAGAGTTTCACATCCCTTAGGGAAGGTGACCTGGGGGTGTCTTGTCTTCCCTGGGGCAGGGGTACAGCCCCTTGTAGTCTCTACTGAGAGCTCTGGTTATGAGGTTAGAGATAACTAGAGGTCACCAGTGGCTTTAGGAAATGGACTTCAGGCTCTAGCAACTTTCCTTGTGCTTTTTCCAAGGCTGCCAAGCTTATAAATACGAAGTGTTTTCCTACTAGCCTGAAACCGAAATAGGGTGAGATTAGACTGAAGTAATTTTTTGAAAACTTTTAAATGTGGCACAGACAGACAAGTCCTGTCTCATTGGTCAAAGATTCAGTGGTAGAAGTCTGGCTTTTAAGCCAACTTTCAGCACTGCTTTGTGTTTAGACAGATGAAATAACCTGAAACACAAAATGCTTGATGATTGCCCAAACAGACTACTTAGAAAAAAATGCTGAGCTATACTGGGAAACCTATTAGGGTGGTCAAAGGAAAAAGAGGTGATCCAGGGGAAAGATCTTACATTTTTGCAGACCCTAAAACCCAGTGCTTCTGTTTTCAAAAACCGAGTAGAAACATATATATTCCCTTAGTAGTTTTCATTGGAATTCTGGGATGGGAGGAAACAGTAAAAGTAGTCCTTACCTGGAACGTTGCTGTTCCCCAAGGTCCCACATTTCAGTAAGTGACATCACCAACCGTCCACCCAGAATCTATTATAAAAGCCTGCGATGTACCGTTTCACTTAGTCCATTCAAACCATCAACAAACGCCTTCATCCTGCCTCTTGGATATAGCTTGGAAGTCTTTTCTTCCTCGGTCCTCTTTGTCCCCACTCCAAGTCATCAACCTCTCTGGAAGAGCATGCTGGTCTTCTAATGCAACTCACTGGCCACACTGGGTTAGTCATATGTTGGCACGGAAAGCTGGTCATGACCCTGTGCACCCAGATCATAGTCACAGTCCCCAAGGGCTTTTCCATTCTCTTGCGAGGAAGCTTCCCCTGTCAGGCCCAAGGCAGCACCCAGGTCTGGACTTGGCTTCTTTTTCCAGATACACTGAGCCTGCCAGGCTCTTTTCAGTGCGGGCATCCAAGCTTAACATTCTCCTGAATGGAATGTGTCATTTTCCTTCTCTGTGTGTCTGTGAGCCTGGTGGGGACACTGTCCTGTTCACCGAGGTATCTCAGCAACTAGCATGGTGGCACGGATGATGAGTTTATCACATGGAACACTCCGGCCCATTACAGATGCTACCCCGCACGCTCATAGTCTAAAGCAAGTTTTCCTTCCTTTGTTTAAACAACCTTGACATTGTTGACATGTTGGGTTGGATAACTTTACTTTAGGAGACTGTGTATTATGGCATGTTTAGCCATATCTCTGCATTTATTCAAGAGTAAAGGTTGTAGCATCCCCCACCAAGCTGTGACAACCAAGTACCTTGAGACACTGATAAACTGAGGCTGCCCCTGGTTGGGAACCACTGTCATAGAGAAAGGTTAGAAATTGATAAATTAAATTAAAGATTTTCATCCTGCTCACAAAATGCCTAGTTAACCTATACTTTGACTCACAAGAGTAATAATGAGTTTTAATATAGTGTTAACCCATTATAACATTTCAATAGAAACATTCATTTCAACTGTCTAGTAATGTTTCTAAACAACCACGGAGAGATGGGTTGGTTCATCCTGAGAGACTCAACTTTTCTTTCTGCATCAATATTTCAAGATAGGAAGTGAAATGATGTAAGGCAGGGGGAGGGGTGTAGGGAGTCAGAGAAGAGTTGGGTGAAGGCCTGGGTTCCCTATATGTGCTCTGACTTTCTTGTGTGTTTGGCACATAGAGCACTTTGGCTCCTAGTAGAAAGCAAAATTCTCCTTTTCTACACTGGGGCAAAGCCCAGGAATAAAATGTGAAGGACTGAGTCTCGACAGACCCAACTCCCTGTCCAACTCTCTCTGACTAACATGCTCTATTGAGCACAGAACCCCTCTTCAGGAATGCAAAAATGACTTCCTAGTTTCACCTGCTACACTGCAACAATATTTTCAATTATTGGTTAAACTATAAATACCCCACAAGTCATTTAAATAAATCTCACATGTATGAAATAGTCAATTGTGTTCTCAGAGCAATTCTCAGCTGTAAAAATAGAGCCATACTGAACACATTTTTTCCTGCAGTTAATTGAAAATACTGCACATATAATGCATGATTTAAAGCACCCAGGAGGAATTTCAATATGCATTCCCTATTTTAAATGTACAATCAAATGCTGTCTTAAAGTACTCCACACATTTACTGCTTCAATATTGCTTGCCTGTAGCTCCATCCACTCCTAAATTTTAATACTGTGAATTGATGATTGGAGGTTTTTAATGCTCTAGGTGACTTTTTAGAACAATGGTTTTAATAGTACTATTTCCCTGAGAAAACAAATATTCCTAGACTTGACTGGTTTAGAACTGTGTGGCCCAGGGAAAAATCTCCAAAATAGCAGTGAAATGCCTGCCAGGAGAAAGGCACCTTAGATAAACTCATTCTTCACTACAGAGTCAAAACTTGGTCTTCTAAGTGCCTGGAACTGCTGCCTTGGAATTAGAAAGACCACCTCTGCCTCCTGAATGGTAGGTCAAGATGATGGATCAAAGGATAGTTGATAGTAGAGTCCATGTGAATGAAGACATATAGAAATAACATGTGCTCAAGAAAAAGTGGCCAGAACACGATGATCTGGGAATAAAGGGCATTACAAAATCTATGATCACCTTCCATTTCTAGGGTTGCACAAACAGCTCATGTGTTCTCCCAGTGAACAGTTATTGAGGGCTTATGCCAAGAGGAAAGCAACAATGGTAGCTATTACAAAGATGCAAGGAAAGCAGAGACTACCCTTAAGAGCTTACACATTGACAGTGGATAGAAGCCTTTAATGACCAAGAAACAAGTCAGAAAGTGATGTGTAAGATTAAGAGTTTTAGACAAGTGACTGTTGCCTTTACATGCAGTAAAACAGACTTTGACTGTTAGTGTCCCAACACACAGCAGATTAATAAGAGAAGGTGAGCACTTAAAGATGAGGTAAGCCATCCTTACCCTACCAGAGGCTGCAAACTAGTAAATAACTGTTTTAGCTACTTTCTCATTGCTGGCACAAAATACTTAACATCCGTAAGTCAAAGGAAAGATTTATGATGGCTCACAGTTTGGAACAGTTTTAGTTCATAATCAGCAGGCTTCCAGGTATGGCAGACTGGAAGCAGTGAGCAATCAAGGCAGGGGAGATACACAGACCACGCCCACAGAGACTGCTCCTCCCACCAGACTTCACTGCCCAGCATCCCACCCATCAGCGGACGAGTCCAGTATCAAACACCCATGATCCGCTCACCTCCTAAAAGTCCCACCTATGAGCACATAGGCTTTGGATAGACATCTAGATATAAGTCAGTAATAATCACAGGGGCAAAGACTGAAATCACTAGAATTTAAACTCAGAGAACACAATGTAAATCAAAGTACGATTTAGCTTTGTTCCTTAAGTATGCAAATCTTTAACCTTTAACTGTTTGCTTTACTAAGAAACAGAATTAGAAATAATGAAAGGAGCCAAAAACTGAAACTTCAATAACCTGTCACCAGGGGCCATTTCCTTGCATTTTCTATAGTTAGTACCTAAGACAGTCCCAATAGCATTCCCAAAGGGATGAGGAATGATTAACAGGGAACATGAGGGAAGAGAACCAACAACTTCCACCGAAAGAGGCCGCCTATGCTTTGATCGCCAATTCTTTACTCTTTTTTGCTTTCTTCTTTCAGTACAGAAAGTCTGTAAACAAATAGATTTCAATGAAATGTTTGAAAGAGATGATTACTCTTTAAAGGTTTGGGTTTCTAGCCCTGACTCTGACCTCTGGCAAACAGTCATTAAACCAGAAAAGTTCTTTGAAGCTTAGAAACCACCTGAAGTGACAGGAAATGTGTCTCCGCTTTAGTTACATCCCAAGATTCTTCCCTTAGTCTGCCTCAATTTCCCTAGCTATAGTCAGTGCTAAAGACTTCAGAAAACATCAGTATGTTCAGCTGTCTCCTAGAAGAAACTCAAGTTTACCTCAACACAGCTGTGGAACACAACTTGGCCTAGGCTGTCTCCTGTCTGTTTTGTGACTTGGTTTCCTCATCTCTAAAATCACTGATAACCCTCCTCTCCCTTTAGCTCAGACAGCTGATGTGTGGGTCAAGGGAGACACAGACACTGTACAAAGCTCCTACTATGCACACAGTTTTGTGAACACACACGTCCCATGCAGAGATGCAGAACAGCTGCCTAATCTGCCCATGCTGCACAACTGGAAAAGGTGACAGAGCACGTGGATGGGTCCATTGTGAGTCTGAATAGCAAGTGCTTCTTGCAGAGAGCAACTCCTGCATCCCCCATCTAGTCCCTCTGGGTCCCTTAGCGTTCCCTCAGTCAGGTATAGGACTGGCAGTGCTGCCATTCCTTAACTTTGGCTTCTCCTTTTACTCAAACCTGGAGCCAGCTTTCCACACTGAGCCAGCAGCTCTCCTTCCAGTACAAATGCTTTATTTCTTTGGCCTCCAACTCCTACTTGCGTGTGTGTAAGAGGCACTGCAGATAAGGCAACCCCACCCTCCTTCTTTCCCACTGAGAAGAGCCTCACCATTGGCCCTGCAGGTCTGGGTCAGCCAGACCAAACAGACTTCATGACTAATATGTGAAGTAACGTATGAGTTAGAAATAGCACTCTTTCCATTCCCACTTTCCAAAAAGTAACTGAATTGAGACTCTTCCCAGGCATCTCCAGGCCTGCCATGCTTTCTGAGATCCTAACCATTTTCCTAAGTACAGCAAGCATTTCCTTACCATCTGGGCTTCCTGTGACACAGCACTCTCCAAGGCTATGTGAGATGCTGCCACCAAATAATGGACCCAAAGCCATAAGGAACCCTTCATGGTGCCATAAGACAATTGCCCTTAGAAGTAAAAACACATTTGAAACAGCTAGACTAGCCTTGTCCTAAGGGTTAACAGACAAACCAGAAAACTGGGAGTTGAAAAAAGGTGGTCCAGTCTTCAAAGCTGTGAAATTAGCAGCACACACCTGGAGATGGGAGGACAGGAAGTCAGCTCAGCCTTCAAAGCCTATCTGGTCAGCAGAGATACCCAGAAGCCAGAGCCAAGAAAGACAAGATCACTAAGATCAAACCCAAGGATGCAGGGGAGTGATCTGCCCTGTTCTAAAACCCAATTAGAAACTTTCCCTGATGATAGTGCGTACGCGCGCACGTGTGTGTGTGTATAAAGCATACTCATAGAATAATCACTAAAGCATCCTTATGATTACTTTTTGTTTATTAGCATAATAAAAAAAATCACATCCCAAGGCAGAGACTCAAGGTGGTAACGAGATGCATCACATGCAACTAAAACTCCACCTCCACACGTGATGGCCTTAAGAGGCCAGGTTCCTGCCGTAAATGCCATCAAAGCCATACACCTTTGTCCTGGCCAGGCTGGAGTTCCTGTCCCCTACTCGTTTCCCCTTGGTGGGGAGCAGAAGAATCAAAGCCTTGTTTCTGTGCAAAGCTGCTCCTGATATTTTCAGCAGAGAGTATAAGAATCCAAAGAGTAATAACATATTCATGACCTACAGCAGATTATTGACTGTGCAACTTTTAAAAATTGACCTTTAATAGTCTTTTTACTTGACATCAAGTTACTAGCTCTGCAGCCAACCATTTCCTCAGCTTCCCGACCTCAGAACCGGGCTCCTTCTCCTGGCCTCTACAGCAGGTGGGAGTGACCACAGTGCTAAACTTTCCCTAGGTCTGACCCATCAGAGTGTCTCTGACGCCATCTTCTACAAGCCTTCTGATGCCAAGCCACGACCCTGACAACTGCCTGCTAAGTAGACTGGAGCCAGATGTTAGAAGGTCAGTATGCATTGAATCACTAGGTTTCACAAAGAGACACCCACTTCGGAGAATAACCTCCCACTGTGTTTCAGAATCGGTACATGTTTGGGATTATTTGTTACAGCAACCAGCATTACTCCAAAAGTCTCATAAAAGTCAACATTTGGCTATTGCGACATATACTCAATGTGTACTCAATGTCTTTGCTTCTTTTTAAAAACTGAAACCTTTTCCATCACGCAACCTCTCTGTAAACCACATAATAAAGACTAGTTAAGGACACGTCAGGCTCCTGTGACTAATGGGCCTCTCCTGTTACTCTCCAGCAGTCACTGAGGAGGGCTATCCATCTAGGCCTTCCGGTAAACCCTAAATAATGAACTCCTTGGGACCTCCATACTGTGAAAGGTTTTGTAAGGACCCCATGAGACAGCAATTCCCTTTTACTGAGGAACAATTTTGGGGACATTTTTCACTTTGTATTCAGGCACAGAGCCTGTAAGCTGGGTTAGATTTTCAGAAAAATGCCTACACTTCAGCGCCTTTTGACGGCCTGCAAGGCATTGCTTAAGCAACATTTCCAGGCATGAGCCTGGCTCAGAAGAGACAGGCCTTCAGGTAGCTCTGTGTGCGCTGTGTCTTACAGTCACACGTATCTAATCAAAGTAAAAGTCGTGTCTTACAGCCACACGTATCTAATCAAAGTAAAAGTCAAGCCAGTAACATTTTACACCTTACCAACATTGCCCACTAAAATTTTCATCTTTTAGAGAATTCATGTTTCTTCCATGAAGTAGTTATCTGCTTGCATTCGGCCATAGACAGTCAAATAATTCATGGCCAATATAAATCAACAGATACAACACTACTGAGTTTAGGGCAAAAAAAGGATTTTGTGGAGAGTAAAGTCAAAGGAAAAAAAAAAATGAGGACCGTGGCCAATCACCAGCACCATGCTGCTTCGCTTCATGCCTGCAGACTTTACCTCTTATCGGGAATCCTGACATTTAAGACACTTCTCTATGTGAAGGGCTTTGCACCGGCACCCCTGAGTCTCCCAGCCAGCCCCGTAAAAACTAATACTGCTGCTCCACATCCCAGAGGACCCTGAGCCCTGGAGACACTCCATCACTGCGTCTACACAAGTGTCTTGGGCACGAGCTTCTCAGGGCTGCTTGGAAGATGCAGACAGCACATTCCTCGCCCCCACCCGCTAACCCCTAAGCCCCAGTGTAGGGCACAGAAGATGGCTCTGGAACTCAAGGTCACAGCATGGTCTTCTGGAATCCCTTCACAGCCAACATAGAAGAAGAGGACTTCTAGGACGCCTTCTCCAAAGACTCAATCCATGCTCACCACATTTGACCTCCCCAATGCCTCCTGAGTGTCACTCATTCTGGCAGCTTGTTACTGACCTACTGCAAAACATAGCAGCAGGGTGGCCATGGTAGGATCATCTTGTCTGGGGCAGGAACATCTTACCACCATGCTGCATGAAGATAACACAAAGCAAACTAACTCTGAGAGAATGTCATTGTTGTTGTGAAATCCTCTACAGACAATGCACTGAGACACGCCCCCGAACACAGTACAGTATCACTGTTCTCAGCTATCTTGAATTGTTAAAGTATCACAGATGCACCTTTCCTATTAAGTGCAGAAGACCCACAAAGGTTAGTGTGGTTTGTAGATACTGCTGTGCTCCTCCAAGCACTCATGTGCTCAAAGCCTTGCTCTGAAATTGAATGTCACCCAAGCATACGTAATAGGGCTGCCTGCCACCTTCAACTCCTAGAGCTCCTGTGTGGGGCAGCTATTGAGAGCAAGTCTGTGGCAGTCACCTATTCAGGGGACAAGGATTGGCTCCATGGCTGTAGGAAATGTGGTGTGTGTGTGTGTGTGTGTGTGTGTGTGTGTAAGATTCAGGTGGATAATCAAGGGAGGGTGACAAGTGACAACATTCTAATATCAAACCATACCCAGACTTGGCATACAGAGAGGCAACAGGTGACAGCAGTCACAGATATCGGTTCTCAATCTGCCACAGCCATGACCTTGCAAAGTGATTTTAGTTGATGAATAGTTTATTTCTTTGCATTTGAAACAGGACAAATGCGATTTTTCTCTGCAAAGAGAGTATAACATCCTTACTATCTATATTTTCCAGCAGTGTGAATGGAGCACAGAGAGGGAAAATGGCCTAAGGCAACACAGTGACTAGTTGGGTTAAACCTAAGTTCACCTGATTCCCAAATTCATTCTCTGTCTAGCGATGTCCTCACCTTTATTCTGCAGGGACTTTTGCTTTGCTCCTCAGTCAAGCTGTTTAGCCTCGGTCACTGAAAACAGTGTTTTAGAATTGAAAACATCTACACAGGGGCATGCAGACCCAGAGTCTACGGCCTGTCACCGAGCATCTGAGCAGGTTGCTGTAAATGTCTGAGTCAGTTTTCTCACTTATAAACCGGGCCTAACTTTGCCTTGAGGGGGCTTATTAGGATTCCACCAGGTCATGCATAAAATACACCTAACAGCATTTGATATACTAGTGAACCAGGTTTTCACTTCCTTTTCCCTTTGAAGCATCTTTTTTGTCATCTCCGTTCCAGGCGCAAGACTTACGACAGATCAGACACATAACTACAATGCAACGTAGAGGGGGCATAAAAGCGTAATTTTGCCATATACCTACAAAAAATGTACTTATTGTACTTAAGGAAATTTTAGCCTGCAAGGTTGCGAGTTTGATCCCTGGTACAAAAAAGAAATTTTAGCCTGATAAGTGACATATATCAAGACAGTACTATGTTTTCATACATTCAACTATGCTAAATTAATTCATATTAGTATAATCAGCACTTTGATATTCATAATTTACCACCTTGCTGCACAAGAATAAGTTTATTGTGAATACTTTAGCACCTTTGGCCAATCCTCCAAATTGCTATTTTAATCAACATATCATTAGAAATTAACATAGGTTTGGCAGCTATGAGCCCTTTAGTAAATTAATTTCAAAGAGAAAAGCCACATATTTAGAATGAAAACTTTCTTTAAAAGTAGGCCATCACACAAAATCTCCCTGTCCTCTCCTTTGACAGAGCAACAATTCAGGTGGGACATTTATTCTGAGTGCTGCCAAATGGATATTTGCCTGTGGAAGCCTAAAAAAAATCCTATCAATGGTGTTAGAAAATACATGTGCGAACGTTTGCTAAGGTTCCTCCAACATTCTCAGAAGTTATGTGAAGGGAATCAAATCATAATTAAATGACCAGGCATCTTAAGTACATTCAGCACATGTTTAAAATGGTTATTTCTGAGTATCTGGACATCATCTGTCACAGCAGAATGACTTGTTCACAGACTGATAAACAAGGATGAAAAGAGAAGTCTCTGGATACTACATTTGCAAAGGCCTATGTTTTAAACCAAAGAGATGATTTTTCCTACTCCGCAGACGTTTATTCATTCTTCACAACTAACCCAAGGGAAAGTGCACTCGGCCTGCCCGGGCTCTTGCAATGGGTCCCGCCAAAGAGCTCCTGCGAACAGCGCTGTTCTGCTCCCACAGGCAAGCGTGGCAGTCAGAGAGAACGTCTTTCATGCATCGGTCATCCTCCAGTGCTGGCCAGGACCCAGAGAGGTCACAGCCTGCAGGAAGCACAGATGGCCATAGGTCTGGAAACAAAGTATGCAAACACACATCGCAAGCCACTCATTCACTGGGTCAAAGACACAAAGGAAACATGAATCTCAGAGAAGTCAAATGTGCACCTGTCCTCCTGTCACAAATAGAACCTGGCACCATGGCCATCCGAGTCTCAGAAGTCACCTCCATTTCTTCCACTGGGCTCAGCACCTAAAATAGACTCTCCACTTCATCCTCACAACACCGGAAGGGCGACTAACTCCACGTCCAACTCACAGATGAGGAAACTGGGGTTTGGAGAAGTTTAAAAAGTTGGCTATAGTCTCATGATTGTAAGTGATCAAGTATGGATAAAACCAAAGCCTACTGGCCCCATCGGGGAGGAGCAGGAGGAGGTGGGAAAGACAATTTCTGTTATTCACAAGTAAAGGCAACTATATACTTTAGGAAAAGAAAAGTTAAATCTCAGAGTTCAATTAGGTAACTTTTGTAAACCGTGTCACACTTACTCTTTGGTTCTGTTGAGTTTTAGCCAGCCCAGCCTAAGTTATTCCTTTGGACTCTGTGTAAATGCACTCTACCTTCTCAATCCAAAGGTCAGTACTAATTTTAGATTTCAGTCTCAGGGAAAAAAAATAGAGTCTAAGGAATGAACCAGAGGGCCAAAAGACATAAAAACATTACTTCAGACAACATCAAGATATTGGCCTCTTGCCACCTCCTGGTTCGGCTGTGTACTGAAGGATATCTGTGCACAGTGAGAAGACATCTTTTGGAAGGAGGCATGTGGTTTGGCAGGAATTTCTTTCTGAGAAGGTATAAATATTGCTGGTACATAAATCTCTGAAACCCTTGGTTTCAGATCACAGTTCATACATTTATAGATCTGGGGCTGAGCTCTGGCATCAACATACACACAAGGTCTATGGTTACGGACAAGTCAGTCACTCTATTCTCCCTGCTGTATAATGTGGGACATTAGCCCCTATCCCAGAGGCAAGTTTGGGGTTCAGGACCACACAGAGCCTCTGTCAACTGAACGCTAATGGCAGTCGGGTAACTTGCCTGGACTGCAAATCCCCTGCAACCGGCTCCTCTCCTGATCACAGGGTGGAGCATGTGACTTGGCCTCAGCCAATCAGAGCCCCCTATTTTCCTGACCATAGCCATTGGTGCAGGCAAAGGCAAAAGACCAGAACAGCCAATCGGAGTTCTTCTCCAGGATCCTTCCCATAAAACTGTCAAGGAAGCCCCAGTGGGCACAGGGAAGTAAGCCTAGAGATATTTGTAGTCATATCTCTGAGGGAAAGAAGACAATCAGCAGAAAGAAGCAAAGCCAAATGTCAAGGAGGGAGGGCAGAGAGCCTTCAAGGGCCTCAGTCTCTGGTTCCAGTCTGCTTCAAAGTCACAGCCACCTCTGCTAGGCCTGGGGCTGCAATACAAAGCAATCATCCCCCCTGTTTTGTGATTTTCCTTGAGTTATTCTGATTTAGAAAGAAAAAACAGTAGTTAATAGCTCAGATAGTCTAAACAGATAGCAAATCCTCAACAAAAATACAGTAACTTCTTACAGGTAGCGAATGTACAGTAAAAACACAGTAACTTCTTCTTAAGTAGCTTCCTTGCTTTAATCATGAAGAAAATGATGAATTTTAGTAGAAGCAAACACTGCCATTATTCAGTCCTCTCCTGAAAGAAAGAAACATCTATTTTCATGTGCAGTCACCTTATTCATTTTGGAGTGGGATTTGTACTTGGCGTTAAGCCCTCTCACATACCCATGTGCACTTTTAAGATTTGGACCATAAAAACTTAGGATAAAAACAAGTGGTTATTTTTCCTATGACTATATTTGTTGGCATTACATGGAGGGGCAAATGTGGAAGGTGGGAAGAGAAGGCACTGATGATATTTTTGGTATGTTCTCAGGAGAAATTCCCCAGGTGACCAAAGTTCTCACTGCAGGGTGTGGATGGGGGAATCAAAACAAAGTCCAGTTTATTGAGATCTGCATGCAATACAAGCAGTCCTTTCAGTTTTTTGACAGGGTTTTATTTTTCACTCTAAAATCTTCTGTACATTATCTTTCTCCTAAGAATTAACCGATAAAAATAGAAGGGCACAGTGGATTCCAATTCTCAAATTATCTTCTGAAGCGAAGAGCAAAGTCTGAGGTCAAACATGGACCAAAGCCTGGAAGATCTTGATCTGATCTTAAATGAGGGTGCACTCCAAACTCCGGAGGAATTCAAGGATGAAATGGGGGACGTATCTGTCACAATCTGCTAAGGACATTACAAACAGGATTGCTTACGTCTCAGTTCCTGTGGTTGTGCACAAAAGCAAACCCAGGAGGGGGCTGACTTCTTTGGACTGGACCTGCATCCAGACCTGCTACTCACAGGGGAATAAAGGGAAGACTCACAAGTACAGGTAAACTCTGCATGTTGGTGGTAGGCAGCCTTTCTGTAGAGAGTAATAAAACCACACTCATCTTTCAATGTTCTTAAATAGACTGGAAACTTAAAAATATAACCTAAATATGTGCTTTAGTGCATTTGACTTTATGCAGTACCTGAGGGCATTTATAAAAAACCCAACATTGATTTCCAGATCATGTGTACAATCTCTTCATGAAGAAAGATGATTTAGAAAGAAAAGTTCGGAACATTTATGAAGAACAGCTTTACAAAGAAGATTCAAACACAGGAGGCCCAATTTTTAAAAAACGATTTTGTTAAGCACCTCCAAGTGGGAATACAAACTAAATCTTCATGTTGGCCGTCAATGATATTTCTGAGTACTAATGCAGAATGATTTTATAGGCTTAACAGAGAGAGAGAGACAGACAGACAGACAGACAGATAAGAACTTCACGGTAACTCAGCACAAAATAATACATTTGAAAACAATTCACCTAGACTTGATATTGTATTTATCAGAAAGCTGAAGCAGAAAGAAAAAGCAAAGAAGTTACAGATTTTTTTAAAAAGTTATAAGCTACCTTTAATGAGATATTCACTTGAGATTGTTCATCTCAGTGATACCCACTACACAGTAAAGAAAACAGAGTTCCAGATGATCTACATAGAAAGTTGGGGGCATAGCCCAAACCCTCTCCCACCCCAGAGCTTTTCTTACCAAGCTTACCACCCACAAGACTTCCAAGGCCAAAAGAGGCCACTAAGTGGTCATCAATCACTATCTCCATGAAGGTTAATGGAAATAAAACAAAATGGGTTTTTCTACCTTGTACAAACCATGAAAAGCCCAGCCAGGGGACCTCGAGAAAGACAGAACCAAGCCAAAAAGGGTTCAGATGAGGATAATCCAAGTGGACACAGGCACAGAAAGCACTCGTATACTGCTGGTTTCTCAGTAATATTCTGCTTCAAAAGACATGGCTGATTGAAAAGTTAAAAAGCATGAATATAAATAATAAATTCAGAAGTACCAAAACCAGAAGTGGCAGTCTAGGGGGGAGAAGTCCCCTTTCAGCCTAAAACATAAGCACTGTTCCATAAGGCACACGGCAGACCTACGAAAAAATGTGAAAATGGGTGGTGTGGTTCAGACATCTGTGAAGTACCTTTGCTTGGTGCAAACAACACTAACGCACAGGCACAGCTTCACAGGGCTTGGAGACTAGCAGGTAAAGCACGCGTTACAACACAGTAGCTGCTACCACAGAGCTATGTGTGGGGCAGGGGGTCCGCAGATGTGCACGGGGGAGGCGGCCAGAGACAGGTGGGGTTAGTGATTGCCAGGAAGCACACTTTGGAACAGGTGATACTAGACCTGAGTCTGGAAAAGCGGGCAATTAGACAAACACTGACCATAGGTGGAGGAAAAAACACAACAGGGGTACATGACACATGAGTCCACAGGAAGCCCAGTGTACATGAAAATCATTTCAGGACGGGAGTGAGGTGGGGAGGTGGGAAGGGGCTGAACAAAGCTGAGACTCTGTCAGGTCATCACAAATGCCCAGCAGCCTGGTGAGTCAGCCAGCTGGGGCCCTGTGGAAAGCTCCCCACATGCATGGTGATAAGAACTCAAGTTCTGAGCTGAGACAGTTCAAAGAGAGCTGAGAGACCTCAGCAGCACGATGGATAACTCTGGGCCCATGACATTCCGACGGCTGGGGGTCCTGGTGCAGCTGGTGTCTCCACATTTAGTCTCCTCACTGTTGTCTGGGATAGGGACTCACCCTGTTCCATCTCCTTGGGGTAGTGGGAATTAGGAATGGGACAGTGGTAAACGAGGTCTGCAGAGGCCGCACTGCAGATGTAGGAGCGATAACACTAGAATTCTGTATCAGCTACCCAACTATGTTAAGCTCGAAAGCATTCTGCGAGAAACTCAGACAGGACACTGCATAAAGACAACAGAGACTTCACTTTTGCAACCTGAGACACCTACTGTGACATAACTTAGCTCCTTGGTGTTTATCCTTCACACTGCATTTTTATCAGAAGGGACAGAGCAGATTTAGCTTTCAGGGGGCTGGAGGAAAGTTAGGCCAGCAGAAATGGAAAAAAGATACAAAACTCAGGGCAGGAAACTGTGCAGTAAGCCCCTGGGATTCTCAGCTGCCGATGGCTGTCTCAGCCTAGGGTCACTGGCTTGGAACCAATGGGAGCTGGAAAGGTAGTCTAGATGGTCCCTGGGAACCAGAAACCAACCAACCTCCAGCGCAGACAGCACTAGAAACACAGCATCGGCACTCCCCTGGTGTTACCACCTGGGAAGGTGAGCCTCATCTTCCAGGTCTTCTGACTTTTAAGACAAGCTATACATTCAAGAGATACCTCCTGATATCCAAACACTAATTCGGTTTTTGCATCCTTGTTCAGGCCAAAGACACATATGCCAGCTGGAAGTGGCACTATTTTGCCACTTCCACATTGAAGCAAGGCAAGGCTGGGGAGATCAGAGTAAGGATTAATAGGCTCACACAGCACAGAGAAGCAACAGGACTTGGTGACTTGCGGGAATGCACAAGTCCAGCACCAACAAACAAATTTTTAAAAAAGGGACATTTTTGGCTAATTATGAAGTGGTTATGTGGTGGTAAAAATGAAAACTAATTTTGGGTTTCTTGCTTGGATAAGTCTACCAAAGTGCAGGTAACTGGCTGGAAAGCAGGAGAATGTTTTGCTGGATGTAAGCTGGGACTCACTTTAGACTAGTGAGAGCCAGAAAAGGGGTGGAGGGAGCCCTTGGGGGGCCCTGCAGGTAACAGAGATGCCAGAGAACAGAAAGAAAACTAGAAGATGGTGCAGAGAGGAGAAAAGCATCAGACAGGCACAAAAGCAGCTCACCAATGCCACAGAGAGCTCTCTTAGCACATGGGAGGCTGCCCGTTCAGGAAGTTGTGGGGTCTTCTACTTTGGGGAGACTCCGGCCAGCCTGAAGGGGCTAAGAAGAAAAGGGGAGTTTGGGCAGGGCTTAACTGAGAAGCCTGGGGAGACATGGTGGCAATGAGGGTTGAAGCAGGGCCACAGCAACCAGTCTAGGGCATTTTAAAATACTGCTAAAAAAGAGAAACTCCTGGGTAGAGAGAATAAAGATGAAAATACAATTCCTGAGCAAAAAGAAGTATTGAGATGCAAGACACAGCTGAAGACATGAGTCGCTGCCTTGAGAAGGACTCCTCTCGTGTTCTTCAAGTTTGCAGTCCAACTTCATTTTTCTTCCATCATCCTACCCTATTCATTTTTAAAAGTCATGTTTTAGACAGTGTTTATGCTTGCTTTCTCTCTTCTCCCACAAGAATACCCATTCCAAGACAACAAGGACCTGGCAAAATACATAGAATCAGAAGCCAGGATCTATTGGATGACAGGGAAAATATGGAAAAGGTTGTAGGGAAGAGATAGGGCAGAACATGCAGCAAGTCTAGTGACCTCCATGTGTTCAGTGGAGTGGGCCAGCAGGCCACCTGCTGTGCCTTAAGGGAGGAAGCCACTGGAGATCTCTCCACTGAAGAAGGTGACATGGGAAGCTTCAGTCCACAATCCAAAGGAAGGAGCTTGTGGTCTGGAGACTCTAAGATACTGGAGTTTCTGACCTCAGCAGCTGGGCATCTCCGGATGAGGACAGGACCCGGATGTGGTTACAGGCCTGAGCAGGGAGAGGGTGGAGGCCACTGGATTTGAGAGGGTCAAGAGAGTGAGGCACAAGCATCACCATCATGGACTTGGGATAAGAGAAGATTTTCCTCCTCCTCTTTGAAACAAAATCCCCGTACTGTGAGACAGGGACAGGGCGGAAGGTGTCACTAATGTGGGGGTGTGGCTGGGGACCCAGCTAGGTTACCACTTCTCTAACTAGTGTTTTAACAACCTCATGTGGAACTAAAAATTAATGTCCTCTGGAGGCCAAGGAATGTTTGCCTTTTCAAAAATTGCACTAATATGTGATGCTCCCAAGAGGTAGAGATTTTCTGCTTAGGTTCTTTTTTTTTTTTTCTTTTTAAGAATAAAAGATGGATGACACCTTCATGACCTTCAGTAATTGTCCTGCACTATACACTATTTTCAAACATTATTTTAATAAAACTTGGGGATTAAACGAAACCTTCCCTTTAAAGGTTAGTACCTACAGTTGAACGGCTGAAGATATTTCTTTTTTGCTTACTTCGTGCAAACACCTTAGACTGATTCATTTAGATTTGGAGATAGCATTGAAAGTGCCTCCAATTTTTAAGTGTGCTTGGGACGTACAAATTCGCAATGTTGACATTTCTTCCAGCTATCTATGGTCAACTTCCCCTAGCAAATCTCCAAAGGACAAAATTATCAGATAAATTGTTCCCAGAACACAGAAGTAAACTGCTTCCTGGCTTGAAAGAGGAAGAGAAACCTTCGCACACCTTTTTATGTTGATGCTCAATGTAAGAACAAGAACGCTCTCTGCAAAGTGGTTCCAACAAGATACAGCCGCATTTGCAGATTTCTCCAGAGACACACACACCAAAGACTGTATTTGTTCATTAAAACACTAAAATCTCCTCAGCATCTTCCGTAGCACCTGAAGGTGGAGTGCTGGCTTATGTAATAGAAGCTTTCTCTCCCCACTCAGCTCGTGGGCAAATCAAACACTGTACCTAATTTCTCCCAGAATTTCGGAGTACTTTCTCCTTACCTGTAGTCACTAACCACGGCCACCGATGAAACTAGCAAAGACCAGCTCGAGGGCGGCGAGCCGGCTGTAGAGGGAAACGTAAAGCCCTTCCCCAGCCCCCTGGCTCTTTCCACCCCGCCCAGGCAGAGGTAACAAGTACAGAGTCGCTCTGCCTCTCCGTTCCCGGCGCGCACAGGCTGAGCCGGGGTAGGGGACGCCCGCGAGCGCGGATCTCCCAGGTTCGGGGCTCCGGCCGAGCTCGGGGCTCCTGATGCCGCGCGGCCGCGCCTCTCCTGCTGGGGGCCCCAGGCCTCCCCGATCGGGACGTGGAGCTCTTTGGTCCCGGCCGCGGCAGCCTGCGGCGCGGGGAAAGTTCCTCCCCTCGCCGTCGGCGCCGGCCCCGCTCGCCCCGCAGCCCCGGCCCGGTGCAAGGTCGCAGCGCTGGGCACGGAGCCGGAGCCTCGCGCGCCCGGGACCGCGCCGCCCGCACTCACCGCGCTCGCTCACTCGGGTCCCCAGGTGGCTCCGCGGAGCGCGGCGCGGCCGGGCTGGGTCTCTGCGGCCCGGGGCAGCGACGGGAGGACGGCGGCGGCCGAGAAGCAGAGGCGGCCGCGGCGCCTGCAGACGACGCGCGACCCGTGCAGCCAGCAGCGCTAGCCGGGCGGCCGAGCGGGGGCTTTATCGTCGCCGCGCGCCGCCCCCGCCGCTTCCTGCCGCCCGCGCCCCGCCCCGCCTTCCCGCCGCCGCCGCCGCCGCCTTTGTGTGCCCGCCGCCGCCTCGCCGCCGGCCGCGAGCCCGCCCCCTGGGGTCCCCGTCGTGGGGCCGCGCCCGGAAAGCGCGGGGCACTCGCGGCCACCCCGAGGTGCGGCGCCGGCGGGGGCCGAGTTGCACGTGGGTCGCCCGGGCGGTGGTGGGGAGTGGCGGGGGTCTGGGCTGTCTGCTGGAAGAGACGGGGCGCCCCGGAAAGGAGCGTTCAGGCGATGAGGGTTATGGTACCAGGAGGAGGCGTTTTGCCAGGGACCCTAAACTCTGCCTGCGGGTGCCTGAGCACTGAGCAGCAGTGGGGGACGGGGTCGCCTTAAGCAGATGGCAGACAAGAGAGTGCAGAAAACTGGGTTCCTTCCTTGGGAATGGGGACACAGAGTCCTGGGAATCAAGCCCTTCTCCACATACAGGGGCTGGACTCTCTGCACAAGTGACCCGTGCAGACCCAGGGTGACAACACATGTCCCACTCCGGGCTATGTGTTTAGTCCCCCCTCTGTCCCAAGTTAGGTTTGAGGGGACCCAACTTTGATACAAGACAATTTATGTTGGCTTTAGCGCAAAACGCCCTGTAACAGGCCTGAAGGCCCAGACGTGAGGAAGAAATGCAGTACTTGTCCATAGACACAGCCCTGAATTAAGGTGGCTTCTACTGATTAGAGCAACTGGGAAGTCTAATTTACGGTCGCCCCTGGCAGTAGGTGACATCCTGGACAGTGGATGCCTGCCTGTCTGGCAGCGGGGGGTTGCTTTTTAAAATGTACTATCCCGGCCAGCCTAAGGGTGTTCACAGTCCCCCTTAAGGAAACAAACCTTGAGGGGTTTGGTCCCCCAGTAAAAAAACACAATCCTCCCCACCCCAAGAAAATTTTCAGTCATGCCTGATACTCATATTCAGTTACTGGGCAGTGTAGGAATCATTTTTTCCTTGTTGTTTCCTCTGGCTTGAATGCTTTTCCCCCAGAATCCTCTCATGATGGTCTCCTGCTTTGGGCCACAAATCAGAGCCTATCTCCTCGGGGAAGCCTTCTTGAGCAGTTGAGCTAAGGTTACAGTCTTTCTTTCTCATCATGATCTGATTTTGTAAAACATGTTTTTTGTTGTTGTTGTTTTTTCTCATTTGCTTCCTGCTCCTTCATTAAACTGCTCTCAGACAGCCAGGAAGAGCAGCCCGTTCAACAAGGTTCCCCCTCACCCAGCCCAGAGCCAGGCTACACATACAGTAGCTGCTGGGTGTGTATTGACAAGGGAGGAAGGAATGTCAGATGTGGTGGTCAGATGGGACAATGACAGAGCTGTGACTTGGTCCATCAGAAGGGGTGAGCTGGGACTGGGGGAAATGCAGATGAAGTGGTGAGAGGGAAGAAGGAGATTTAGGAAGCCCAGAGTTTAGACTGAGCTCTCTTGGCATGTTGGAGAAGCTGGTAGTAGCCTCTTCCAGATGGGAGGGCATGGCCTAAGAAACAGTTGAAGAGACAAACTCACCTTGGGAGATATGAGTGAAGCCAGTGTAGGAGAGTTTGCCAGATTCCCTGCACCCAGTTCTATCTCAGTCTTGTTTTGAAGTTGAAATTTTGAAGTGAACTGAATGTGCAGTTGTGGGAAGTAATATACAGAGATCCCTTGACCAGTTTGCTGTCCTCCTTTTTGGTGACATTTTGCAAAAACTTGCCCAATCACATTTGGTGTATTAGTGTTGATATATTGATTCATATCCCAAACACTTTGTTTGCAATTCTACCATGTTAGTGAAGTTACTCTGAAGTTAACTTTTGAGAGAAATGCACAGATATTATTTTAAGGAATTTCAGTCTCTTGTAATGAACCCAGTGTTTTTAACACTATTGTTCCAATTAGAGTATAAATTGGGGTCAGACTCATCAGTAGACATTTTGGAAAGCTCTAGGACCTACCTCTTTTGTTTACATTTTCATGACTGACAGTCACTTCCTTATTCCCCCCAGTACTGTCCAAGTAACATTTTGAAAGATATTGTACATGACTTACCAGTTCTGAAATCCAGATGCAGTATTACCGAGTGTGCTTAAATAAGACCAGCCCCTACGGCTGCTTCCTCTCTCCTTGGACATTGGATGGGACTGAGTGTGAGCATCTCCCAAAGGAAAAGAGTGAAGACAAAGCACCAGTCTCCTGGTGAGATCTGCCGGGAATACCAACTACTCTGGTTACTGAGCGTGCATGGCTGGTGTCAGCCGGCTTCCTGACACCAACAGAAGAAGACGGAGAAATAAGCCAGGGTACACCTTCCGTGACCTTCAAGACGCTGGGCACTTTGACCCCGTCATTAGAGGGCTGTGCTGAAGAAGGCGTGCTCCTACCTCAGTTGGTGGGTGCCGGTGAGCAGCACCTTTCTCTTCTAGTATTTGACACTCTTTGAATGCTTTTCGCATGGATACCTGCTTCCAGCTGACATTTCCCTACTTCGGTTTTGTTTGAGCAACTCAAATCACTTAACACCCCTGCTAGCTCTCACTTCTTGCTGACCTCACTTTCACAGCGGAATTTCATTTTGTCCTTCAATCCTGTGGCTTGCCTTAATCTGCAGATATAGCTTCACATTGTTTATTCCTTAAAAAAAAAAAAAAACCAAGAAACAGTGACCTGGAGTTTAGCCAGCTGTAGCCAGACTCTGAGTTTGGCTTTGTGTCTGTAAGCCACAGTTGGGAGAAATGCAAGAAATGCCCAAATGGAATAAAACAAATGATCTATTTAGTCTCGTTTCCTCTCTTGGAAGGAGTCCAGTGTTGAGTGCCTTGGAATAAATGTAAATCCCCCCACCCTACCTCCACCGCCCCCCATGCACCCAAACAGTGTGACCTTGTATTTGAGTGAAAACTGTCCTTAGCTCCCAATGGGGCATGGGTGTTTTGTCTGGAAAACTGACTGATTTTATGATAATACGCTAGCGATAGCAGGTGTTTCCTATCTAACCTATATTATAAAAGAAATTGCACAAGACAACTTATTACACAATGTTTTATGTGCTATTTTGTGAGACTGTTTGAACCAAGGGAAAGGCGACTGGTTGTAACAGTTCACTTATACAATTACTTTCTGGGACTGTTGCACGATGGTTTTGTCATTGTGATCATTATTTTAGCTTATAAAAGACATTTGGCTTTTTATTTCCCTTTAAAGTTGGCTTTTAAATAAATCTAATTTCCTCTTTCTGTAACTTGCGAAACTGATTAACCCAGGGCATCAGTTTTTCTTTCCCTATTGTCTGCTTTTCACCAACAGCTTCAGAGACAATGAATTACTAAGTGCTGCTTATGTTTGACCAATGAGGCTGGACCGACTGGTTCTGAGAATCCCTGTGGTACTGACCCCTTCAAACAGCAGCCTAACCACTCTTTTTCTTTTGCCTCCACATAGTGGATGCTGAGTCCCTTTCCTCTCTCTTCTCACCTTATCATCTCTTCTTTCTGTGCCCTTCTTCCTCCATCCTGTCTTCTATCTCAGAAGTTACTAGTAACTTCCATTGACAACCCAAATAACTGGTCCTCATGCTTTATTGCTGTTGGTCTTTTGGCAGCATTAAATTCTTGTGATTTGTCTGTTTTTAAAACTCCTCTGCCACTTTCGGCGGCCCGAAGGAGAGAGACCCTGGCGTCTCGGGACCTGCACCATGCGGTTGACTTGGGGTGCCGGGAGAACAAGGAACTCCTCCCCTCTCTGGGGGGCGGCTGTGAGCCTGCCAGCACGTGGGCTGAGAATCAAACATCTCATGTCGTCCTGTCCCTTGTCTTGTGTCGTCCGTGCCCCCCGCCCTTAGCAAGTGGGAGCCAGTGAACTATGCATCTTGTGAAAAGATTGGCTATGTTATTTAGAATGAACTCCCTGTATGCAAAGATATGGACAACCATTTGGAAGAAAACAAGAGACAATATGACAGATAGTGAAGATCTCTGCTTGTCTAGCTTTGAAATTTATGCTTTCTTATGTCCCATTCTGTTCTGTTTTGTTGTGTTTAATTTTACTCCCTTTAAAATAAAATCAAAAAATAAAAATTAAAAATAAATAAATAAATAAATAAACCTCCTCTGCCTAACTCTCTCTTGCTGTTCCTTCACTTGCCTTTTTCTTTCCCTCATCGCACCTTCCTCTTCCCCAAGAGCTGTGCAGTGAAGTGCCTTCAGCGCTCACCTCTCTTCTCCACTCTCTTCCAATGGAATGCACATTAATGTATTTGTGGCCAGCCAACATCTAACCTCCCTGTCTTTTCCTAGTGGACCCACTTTTCCTGTTTAGTGCATCATCTTGTTGAAAGGGGAATCAGGATAACCCAGATCCCTCTAGCTAACGGGTGAGCAAGGACCAAACTAACTGGATCCCTTCCCAGTGCCTTGACTCTTGAAAGGACCAGAAAGAGTAATCACGGTTGGCTCATCCCAGCTCATTGAGATGATGAGTTCTTCCCATATGGATTTCAGCGTTGCTTTTGTCCCTGCGTTTCTGAGCACAGATCCACAGTGAACTGAGTTCCTGTGAGCCTCCTCTCCTTGTTAGCCACATTCAGGTTCTGTTGCTTACAATCACAGACTCCTAAGTGACACACACAAGATGCGTATGACTTTGCTTAACTTTGGATGAATTCTAAAATTGTATCCACGGATGGCCTTGACCACTGTTCCATTTATATGCCACCAAATACCTGGAAGATACCTTCACTTAGCATCACACCATCACCTTCCACCTATTAAGTCTAAAACCAAATTTATTATCTTCACCTTCCAAACCAGTTCTTCCTTCTGTGCTTTCTAAGTATTTTACAAGAGTGACTGCCCTCTCAGTCACCAGAAAGGAATAAATGGATTCTCACTACTCATGTGTGAAATTAAATAGTGACAGTTAAGTAGTTAATCCATGAAAAGGGTTTATTTGACTGTCTGACACATAGTAAGTGCTCAATAAAAATCAATGGAATGAAAACACTTCACAGTTTTACCCGTTTACTTTTTGTAGCATTATATACTTGTTTTCTCTGCTATGTTCTTAAAGATTTCTCCAATCAGAATTTTACTACCTATATACATGCTGTATTTCTCTACCAGTGTGACTCATCTCTTTTCATTCCCTATCCAGTTGGTCCCTGGGAGCTGTTACATATTCTTCAGCAGTCCTTCTTATTCATCTTCTCTCTACTTTTTGCAGCTGAGCTCAGACCCTTATCACCTATGCTAGGATCACTGAAGTAGCACCACCCTCTTCTCCCATCCAGATTCTACCTGCGACAGTCAGCTTAGCCTTTCTAAGTCCTGCTTGAGCCATGCCATTCTCCGGCTTTGAATAACTCCATGTTTGTTCCCCAATCACAATTCCTCAGCCAAGGTAATCTTCTAAAAAGATTATAACACAGGTTCTGGACTTAACTATGTGTGTTCAAATCCCAGGCTCATCACTAGGTAAGTTTTCTTATAAGTCATTTAATTTCTGAGCCTGAGTTTCCTTCTCTATAAAACAGGGATAACTATGAAATAGCCAACTGCTAGGGTCATGTGAGATTAAGTAATCAATCCAAAGAAGTATACAGTAAAAACCACTGTGATGAAAGCTCTCCAAACATGACATCAAACTTCCTTTGAGGCATCATATTCTCATTATCTCTGGTATGTGCCTAAGGCTTTACCAATCGGAATTACTCACAGTATCTACATTGTATTTGATATCACTGTACCATTGTTCAATCTATTCTCTCTGTCTTGAAGGCCTCTTTTTCTCTCCACCTGTATCAGTTACTGAGTGTTGCATATCAGCCCAAATCTTAACAGTGTAAATATCAGCCGTTTTAGTTGTCCACAGTTCCATTGGTTGGCAGGATAGGGTTCAGGACAGCATTCATGTTTGATGAATCTAACATCTATCTAACATCACAATAGCCTTGCTTACACGTGTAGACCCTCACGGATGGCTGGACCTCTGTCTTCGAGCCAGTTTTTTCATCTTTATAGCCTTTTCCACCTTGTCGTACTTCATACTCAAAGCCTTGTCTTCTACATGTTTGTTATTGTTGTTTTTGTTTTGTTTTTGGTCTGGAGAATCGAGCTCATGACCTTGCGCTTGCCAGCAAGGCACCTATACCACTGAGCTAAATCCCTGGCTGTGTTTTTGTTTTTTTAATGCAGTAGCCAGACTTTACATGCTGGCTCCAGGTTCCAAGGTGGTGAAAGCCAAAGCTGTTAAGTTCTCTTAAGGACTAGTTTTGGAATTGGTACAGTGTCATTTCTTCTGTCGCTATTTGAAAGCAAGTTTTAGGGCTCTCTGGGACTCAGGAGTAGAAGACCTCACCTCTTGCTGAAGGTATATTACATAGCTTGGGCTGCCATAGCAAGACACTAGCAACCGAGGGTCTTAAATAACAGACACTTATTTTTTAAAATCTAGAGGTGGGGAATCCAAGATCAAGGTGCCAGCAGGGAGGGATGACTTCTCTTGATGTTTCTTTTCCTGGCTTTCAAATGGCCACTTTCTCATTATGTTCTCACGTGGCCTTTCCTTTTTTAGAGAGGGACAGGGAGGGGTAGGGAGGGCACAAGAGGGAAGGGGAGGGGAAAGGAGAGACCATGAGTATCATCTCTGTTGTCTCTTTCTCTTCTTGTAAGGACAGCAGTGCTGTTGGATTAGAGCCTCACCTTTAGACCTCACTGGACCTCAGTTATCTCCTTAAAGGTCCTGTCTTCAAATACAACTACATTAGGGTCTGGGGGCTTCAACATACAAATTTAGGGATTGGGGACTATTACAGTTTATATCTAGATGTTCCTGAAAGCCTCATGCCACTCACAGATGGGGCTTTGGGGAGGTGATTGGATCATGGGGTATGATACTCATCAGTGGATTAGTCCACTGATAAGTTTATAGCTAAATGTGATGTTGGGAGTGAAGCCTGGTCTATGGAGGTGGGACACTGGGCGCCTGACCTGGAAGGGTCTGTGTCCCGCCCTCCTCCCTTGATCTCTCTCTGCTTTGTGTCTGCCAGCCACGAGCTGCTTACCCTCCGTCAGGCCCCCCGCCACACTGCCCTGCCTTGAATCCAGCCAACTGCGGACTGAAACCTCTAGAAGCTGAGCCAAAATAAACCTTTCTTCCTTTAAATTGTGGCTGTCAGGTATTGTGTCCCAGCAACAAAGAAAGTAACTAAGACACAGTTCAGTTCATAAAAGGAGTGGCAAAACCACATTTCAAAGTGTACGCAGGATGGGAACCAGCCCTTTTCTGCCACTAAAGTCCTTTCGATCTTTCACAAATTTTCTCAGCCAGTGTCAGTCTCTCCTCGCTCAACATTCCAGGAGCTCGAGTGTAGGTTACTTATTCGTACAGTCACACCCTGCCTTGGATCTAAGCATTTGCAAGGCAAGGAAATGAACCTTGTGCATCTTTGTATTTTCACAGCGTGTCCTGCATAGAGAAGACCATAATGAGTGTTTACTGAGTGAAAGCAACATGCAATTAATTTTACTATTCCCAAAGGTTATAGCCACTAGAAGACCAACCTACGTTTGACAAGTGGTATTTTGCGTGCTTTTGTTCCTTATATGTCTTAAGTCCTCCATCTCTTCCAACTTGTAGAGCACTATGTGAGGGGAAGAACTCAGAAGACTGGACCCTGGGAACCAGAACACCTGGCTTCCTGTCCCATTCCTCCTACTTCTTCATTGTGATCTTCAGGAAGCTGATTTTTCCTCCCCTCTGGGGCTCAGTTTTCTCATGTATAAAAGAAGAGTACAGAATATCTTTTATAAGGTTTTTGAAATAAAAAACATAGTAAATTAGGTGAGGCACATTGTAAATGCCAAAGGACTTCACAAATATCCTCACTATTCTCAATTCTGAAACACAAGAGGTCCAGCTTGCTGTTTTTGCCACTGATTGCTGTGGTCTGAATGTTTTTGTCCCCTTAAAAACTTACACGGCAACCTGGTCACCAATGGGTGGTGTTGGAAGGTGGAACCTTTAGGAAGTGATTTGGGTACCCCAGGAGTGGAATGAATACCCTTATAAAAGAGCCGCAAGAGAAATGACTGCTCCTTCTGCCTTGAGAAGATGATAGTCTATGAATAATCAGAAATTGGCCCTTACTGAATCTGCCGGTATCTTGATCTTGGACTTCCCAGCCTCCAGAACGTGAGAAAGAAGTTTTTGTTGTTCATAATCTACCTGGTCTAATATATTGTGTTATAGCACCCAGAGCTGCCCTATGGTGCAGCTCCCATAACCTCTGGCATATTGTGGAATCAACACATGGTATTTAATATATTTTTCCCAACATCTATTAACAGGCATGAGAGAAACACAAAGTGAAAACCATTCTCTTGACATTTCCAATTGTATCCAGAAGGAATGGATTTGTTCTCTTAGGCTCCTAACTTTACGCTAGGTAGAAAGACTTCCTGCAAATGATGTTGCTTTGTCCCCAAATACTTAGACCCCTGTGTTATCATATCTCAACCTACAGAGCAAAGACTACCTAACTCCTAACATAGTTTCTGAGTTAAGAAAAATCATCATCATAATAATGAGTTAATTTTTAAAATTCACAGATTGTTAACCAACTCCAGCTGGTTACAGGGTAAGAGCTGACATCACTGCATCTTGTATTACTGCTGAACAGTGGCTCTTCTCTTCCAGGAAACCACAGTCTCTATTGTGACCAAGGACCCGGTACCTCATCTTCTTCATCTGCTTCAATTTATCACCTCTACTTGCACACCATCGTGAATTGAAAGAGGATGATGATGCCACGATGATTTATGAGGCTCTGGGGAAAGACTAGTGCTTATTAAAGAATGGAAGCCAATTAAGTTCACCATACATACCCATGAGGCCATTATTCCATAAAGGGCCATGTAGGGGACATTTTTCCACCTCTCCATTGTGTGCTTTCTAGACATCTACCCTTAAAGGTCTAGAGATAAGCAATGAAACAGAAGAAGGATCTGTAAGTATGAACTATTGACCATAGCAATGAACACATCCAGTGCTGCCATCATCTCACTTTGAACGTATCTTCATAGACTTCTAGCATAAGGAAGGCACTTTGCAGATTGCCCAGCCCAGTGAATCTTACACTTTGAGATTCTTGGTAAAAATTCATCTCTAGATCTACTCACTTGGAAACCCTTTGAATCGGAAATGTTTAATAAGCTTCTTAGGTATCATTTGGGGATATTTAGTGTAAATACTGAAATAGCCACACCCTTGCTGCTGAAAAATGTAGTCTGTATGCAGAATGAACATCACTGGAGCTTGTTTTTAGCAACAAATCTCAGGTTCTACTAGATCTACTTCATCAAGGGCTACTTTTTAATAAGTTGCCCTGTTGAGTCATAGAAATATTAAAGTATAAAAAGACCAATCTAACTTGCTTACTGAATACACAGAGTACCTGGAGTCCAAGAACTAACTGACTTGACTCAGATCCCACAGGTAAACCAGAAGGTTGCATGGATAACAAAATAAAACACTATGTTTAGAGTCAGAGAGGCTGGTGCTCAAATCCAAGCTCTCTTCTCTGCCTGCTTGAAATCTTAAGCAGTTCCTTGAAAATCTCTAAGCCTTAAGTTAAAGGAGTAGTCATACTGCCTGCTAGGCTTCTTGGGGGAGTTAAATAAAAAACATGTAAAACACCCAGAAAACCCTCAATCAACAGCTATTATGACCATTAAGCTAACTTCAATAACTTCAGATTCCTGACACTGTGTGGGGATTGAACTCATGACCTCACACTTACCAGGGAAGTGCTAGAACCACTGAACTAAACCCCTGGTGCCTGCTGTGTTGCCTCTTTACAGTCCTATGTTGCATACAAGAAATGGGAAACAGGGCTATAGATAAATCTGATCTTTTTGAGGCAATTATATCTAACTTAGATTCTGTGGTTTGAAAGAATGAGGACAAGGGAGGGGGCCTCTAGAGGACAGTAAACAGAACGAGGTTCAGCTGTGAGATCGCAGATTCCTGCTTTCCTGAATCCCCCTTGCTTGGCTCTCCGTGGTGACCTGTAGAAGCAGCCAGATGCTGGGGGAGCCGCTGAGTGGGAGAGGCTTCTGCCCAGGCCTCCTCAGCCTTTGATGCTGCTTCCTTTCCCCGCCCCTGGGGGCTTTGCCTCCTCTGGCTGCCAGTGCTCTCCTGCAGCTTTTCACTGCCTTCCAGAGCCCCCTCCTGGAGAGCCCCACTAGTGCTGGGCCTGCTTCCCACACCCCACAAGTTCCTTGGCCTATGCTTCATTCTAGAACACTGACCAGCTAAAGGGTTTTCTCCTTAACTTTAAAGAGGATAAAACAGAATACAACCAATCAAAACAAACCAGTGTAAGAGATACAGGACTTCAAAACATTATGAAATCAACAATAGTTACCATAATGCCTCTTGATGTCTTCAAAATAGCTGCAGATAACTTTGGACATACTAAAAATCAAACAGAACAGAATAGAATAGAAACAATAAAGGCAAAACAATGAATGCAATAAAAGACTTCGAAACAAGCCAATAGTAAATCCAAAATTGCTACCATAATATATCTTGCTATCTTTGAAACAGCTGCTCCTGCTATCAGATTTAATGTAATCAAACAAAACAAAAGAAAATAAAACCCAACCCAACAAAACAATGGAAATCGCATAGGGCCTCAAAACAAGACCCCAGGGAATCAACAATGGCTGCAACCCTCAGTAGGAGATTCCCCCTTAGATGCCACACTGCGTACCACTACACTCTGAACCTGTGATCACACCACTCGCCCTAGATCTGCAATGTTGGTTAAACACCAAAACACCACAGGCATCCAATTGCATTTCACCTCCATAGCTATCATCACAGCCTGTGTTTCTCTAGAAAGCTGGTTGCTTATTGCAGGGTGGGAGAGGGGATGGGGGGGGATGGTTGGTGCTTCTTGTTTGCCAGCCTGTGCACCAGAAGGGGCTGGGCTCTGGCTGTTCTAGCCCGGTGACAGCGCACACATGGTGTTGGTTCCCAGACTGGGCTTGCTTACTGGTGTAGCCTTCTTTCTACCCCCCCGTCCATGAATGGCTTACTGATCAGTTTTAACATTGGCTTCAGTTCTGTTCAAATAATATTTGTATTTTAGTGCCATTTTCTCTCGTTTTAAGTCCTATAGAATGAGTCAGCTGTCATTCTGTGGTGTGCATGGTTTTGAGGGGACAACGGTATCCTTTCAGCACTCCTCAAACTCTGCGACAGATGACAGACACCCCACACCATCTTCCACTGAACAGTCGCTATCTGCCCTCTCTCCTCCCCATCGTTTGCTTTCTACCTCCTTCTCTCTCACTTTGCAAATCACTTGGCATCACCAGGTTTAGAACAAAAACTTCAGGGTCAGACTTCCTAAGTTCAAACCTAAGCTCTTCCATTCACTCTGCAGTGTAGTCAAGCTGCTTCCCCGTCCTGTGCCTCAGTTAACTTGGTTGTGAAATGTGGTTGAGAACAGTGATGTTTGACCAGGCTCTTGTGAAGTGTGCACGTACAAATTTATGTTCAATGTCTGAAAGGGTTCCTGGCAGAGAATAAGCAATGTGTGAGTCCTTGTCTTAGTCACTTTCTCATTGCTGGACACTACATCTGACACAACTTAAAGGAAGAGAACTTTATGTAGGCTCATGGTGACTGTGCACTGTTGGCTTGCTCCAAGGAAGGAAGGCATGGTGGAAAGGTCTGGCAGAGGAAAGCTGCTCACCTCATGGTTGCCAGGAAGCAGACAGAGTGGGGACAGAGGATCTGAGAGGGCAGAACACTTTTCCAGGTTGTACTCACAGTGACCCACTTCTTCTGACCAGACCCCCCCCCCCCCGTAAGTAAGCATTAATTCCTCCATAATTCAGCCACCTTCCACCCTTAGGAGGCACTGGGGGCCATTTTAGATTTAAACCACAACAGATGTTGCTACTTTGAAGTAGGCCCCAAGTTGGGTGCTGTGAGTCTGGAGATCGACAACCCAACTGTTGTATTTGGCAATCTGAATAAAAGGAAGACCTCGGCAAGATGGTGCCACAAAGCTGGGGTGCTACACAAAATATGGGCCTGAAATCTTAAAATTCCCGGAGGTGGGGGCACATTTGGCTTTAAGCTTGCAAGCAACCAGGGGTTAAGATAAGTTGTTTAGGAGAAATATGACTATCCTTGGCACTAAGTCTAAAAATTATCCCTTGTGGATCTTCAGGGAAGTGGCACTATGTTATATGGCAACATGCAGTAGATCAATTTTATGTTATCATGTCATGACATCTTTCCTGTGAGTTGATGGCAGGGTACCAAAGCACAAGGAGAAATTGCTGTAATGGAGGGGTAGAGGCCGGGGGGCACACCATTTGTTTCAGGGGCTCGGGCAACTCAGCTCTTCAATCTTTTTGTCTAATCCATTGATAGTTTTTAGAGCAGTGCCTCTCAATCCTTGTTTTTACCTTAATTGCCTTTAGAAATAAACATTCTATTTTGAAATAATTTTAGGTTAACAGAAGAGTTGCAAGCATGATTTAGAGACAGGAACTAGAAGAGTTTCGTCTCTTTTGTTCTGAAAATGTAAACTGATTTGCTGAAGAGAAAAAGTTTTCATGTGATCCAGCACATACATCTTGGTGATATTTTATGCCTGCTGCCTCTTATTCATGGAAAAACATACTCTTTTGACACCCCCCCCCAATACAATCGACACAATATAGCATTCTGGCGTCTGTTAACATATCAAAATGGATATGGTC
>PVJX010010870.1:0-55115 GCA_004027295.1 Dolichotis patagonum | reverse complement strand
TTTTTGATTGAGTCTTTTCTTTTGGAGGGGATTTAATTTTTTTCCTTTATATATATTTAAAATATTAGTCCTCTGAGGAATAAGTGAAAATATTTTTTCCATTTTGTAGGTTGTCTTTTCATTCTGTTGGTTTTTTTCTTTTGCACTGCTGAAACTTTTTATTTTGATATGATCTCGTTTGTTGAGTCTTGATACTATTTCCTGTGCCACTAGTGTTCTGTTCAGAAAGCCCTTATTTATGCCTACTGATTAAAAACTTTGTATATCTTCTCTTCCAGCAGATTATGTTTATGGTTTAATTTTTTGTTCTTTGGTCATTTGTCATTTTAGTTTTATACACAGTGAGAGACATGGCTTGTTTTAATTTAATCTTTTACATCTTTGTCTGGATTTTTAATTAGGGTAATGGTAGCTTGTAGGAATGACTTAGGGAGTACTCTTTCATTTCATTTCATTTCATTTCATTTCATTTCATTTCATTAAAGAGCTTAAAGAGCTCTTGATATTAAATGTTTTCTAAAGTTTTTGTAGAATTTAGCATTGAGCCCATTTGGACTTGGCTTCTCTATTGAGTTTCATTACATGTTATTGGATTATTTAGGATTTTAAGTCCTCATTCAGTTTTGATAATTCATATCCTTCTAGAATATCCTTCATTTCTTTTGAATTCTTCAATTGATTAGTATACAGGTTTGTGAAGTACTTGTTAATAATCTTTTTTAAAAAATTTGGCAGTGTCCATCATGATTTTACCTTTTTCATTTCTCATTGCATTGAACTGTGTCTTTTCTCCCCTTTTTTGGTTAGATTAGCTCTGTGTTTTTCTATTTTTTTTCTTTTGAAGAACCAAATCTTCATTTTTGTTAATTTTTTTTGTCTCAGCTTCATTGATTTCTTGTCTCATCTTTGTAATTTCCTTCTTTGTACTAGCTTTGGATTTGGATTTTTCTAGGATCATGATGTGATAAATAAGCTAAATATAGAATAGCTACACTTTTTTTACGTTCCCATTTATGGAATATTGTTTTTCATTCTTTTATTTTTAGTCTTATTAATTTAATTAGTTTTTCAAACTTTGTTTTTTCCATTCTCAAGTTCTCCACCCCCCCTCTACTTAACTAGTGTAACTACTAAGTTTTATGACTCAGTAGATAGTTTAACTTTATGCTATTTATATTCAATATTGTTATTTATTAGTAGAGGTAAAGTTGTTCCACTTGGTATATTCTCTATAGGTCAATTGTAGGGTTATATTTGATTTTTAATACTATTCATAGTGTAATAACAGATCTCTTTCCTCTGGTTAAGGAACAACTTTATTTTACGAACAATAGAAATGAGATTAGACCTCTGGTCTCACTAGATACAGGCTGTGGCGCAGAGATTGAAGTCAGCTGCTGGAGTTATTGTCAACACTTGAGGGATTTGGTTGCTCCCTGCAGAGGACAGGGTTCCGTCCTTCCCAGTCTGAGCTTACACTTTTCAGGGAGTGTCTGATTTTGGTCTATTCTCCTTCCCGTGGTTGTCTCTCTGCCAGTCACTTTGGGAAGATAACTCTGGAATCTAGCAGTTACTGACCATTCTCTACTTTTTACCTAGGTCTTCTGGATTTCTGGTTTGCCTACACATCCTGAACACTGGCCTTGTCTGGGATTGAGTTGTTGAACTGAGATGCCCAACATGTTTTTGCCATTTTTGTTTTCACTTTTTGGTTTTGAAAATGTCTGCTAAGATGTCCACAAATTCAGACATTATTTTCTTGTTCATGTCCTGGCTATAATAATGCCATCGAAGGCTTACTTCATTTCTGTTATAGTTTATTTCTTAGAATTTTCTTTTTTCACACACTGATCATCTACGCTTGCGTGTTGTTCATCATAGCCCCTGTAATTTAATCATATAGGAATACCCCATTATCTATCATTTTGCTTTCTGTAGTTTTAGTTACCTGCAACGAACTATAGTCCAAAGATAGGAAATAGGAAATTCCACAAATAAACGTAAATTTTACATTGCCTTTCATTCTGAGTAGCACAATGAAATGTGGTACCATCCTTCTCTGTTCTATGCAAGACATGAATTATTTCATTTTGCAGTGTTTCTATACTGTATATTCTTCCCTGGCCATTTCATAATTATGATTATCAGATTTTACTGTTCTCATATCACATTGCTTGTGTTCAACTAATATTTGTTTTCCTTAATAATGGTTCCGAAGCACAAAAACAGTGAGACAAAGGAATAAAATGTGAAGGGACAGATTAACTATGGTACTTCAGGTCATATAGGGGTAACCATCTTATTCATAGGGTTCAGTGTTCAATACTATATAGGGTTTCAGGCTTCCATAGAGTTCTTGAAATGTACCTCCCCCATATTAAGTGAGTAATAATATAGTTTTCTTTTTAAAATTCCTGGTCTGGTAATTCCAGTATTCTTGCTATTACTGATTCTGGATTTGATGTTTTGTTTGTCTTTTAAGACTTTGACTTTGCTTTTTAATAGTCATAATTATTGTGATAACTGGACATGATGTACTGTATAAAAAAGAATCACTATACATAGACATTTAGTAATATATTGGTAAATCGTAAAATTAGAGGAAGGGAAGTATCCTGTGGTTTTGTGGTTAGGTGTGAGTCTGTTAGTCAATCTGCACTTGTAGATTATGAACTTGTGCTTCTCAACCCTGCCCACCTGAGGTATGAAAGGAGCACTTGAACTGAGTACTTTTCCAACTCTTAGCTCAAATTTTGATAAAACTTCAGTAGGTTAGGCTCTGGTTAGATAGTTTCTCCTAAGGACAAACTTTGTTAATGCTCACATGTTTCAAAATGTTTGCTTTCACTTTCCCTGCCTAAACATGGTAAATTTTTTTCAATGTTAAGTGTTAGAACCTGGTAGTTTCTACAAGTAAAACTCACAAAACTGTGTGTGCTCCATTATAATTGGGTCCTATAGAGATTTTAATTCTCCTTTCTTCAGTAAGCCTCCAGCAATTCATCATAACACTTCAGATTTCCTTACCTTGACACTGCTTGGTATGGAAATTTTTGTATGTGGAGTTTTTCACTGGCAAATTGTAATATATTGTATCAATTTTTCTTCATCTTCAATTTGAGGATAGTGATTTGCTGTGTGACTTTAATTTTCCTATGTTTCCTAATATGAATGCTTTAAAGTTTTTTGAGATTTGTTTTATAGACTAGTATAGTTTACTATAAAAAATATTTCATGACTTTGAAAAGAATATTGATTCTAATATTGTTGAATGCAATACTTTATTAACATTACTCCAAGATAGAGTTAAAATAATGTGTATACTTAGTGATTTTCTATCTAGTTGCTCCATCAATAATTTGGAGGTATATGTGGAAATATATGATTATACATTCTGTTTTTAAAAAATTCTCCTAGAAGCTCTTATCAGTTTAATATAAGGTATTCCAAAACAGTGGTATATGCATAAGAGTTTTTGATTGTTTGGTTTTCTCTATCAATGGATCCTTTCATCATTATAAAAAATACTCTTTTTCCTTTGTATTTCCTCTGTTTTGTTATTAATATAGCCAACTCTGCTTTATTTTGGTATTTGGTATATTTCTTTGTAGTTAAATTCATAGTAATATATAAACTAGAATATAGTCATTGATGTATAATTGAATCTTTTTATTTTGGTTTAGCAAGCTCTTCCTTTTGAATCAGAAGGTTTAGATATTTGCATTTAATGTGATTATGCATGTACTTGGGTTAAATTTATGTTCTTATTGTTTTAAATTGTGTTTTATTTTTCTGTTGTGTTTAATTTTCCTTTTTAGTGCCTACTTTTCACAAATTACACATTTTTGATGCTTGCATCTTATTTCTCTGTTATTGGCTATAAATCTTTGTGTTACAGTAGCAGTTATTTAATATTGATAACATACATATCAATTCATCAATATGTCCAACTGATAACAATTCATGTGTATTGTAAGAACCTCACAACAGTATGTTTCAGTTTTGCCTTTTACAGCTTTTGTGCTCTTTTTGTCATACCTCTTACACCTCTGTATTGTAAACTAACAATGCACTGATATGATAAATTTTGTTTTAAAGAATTATTTTTAAAAAGTGCAATAAGAAAACATTTCTTATATATTTCTCTATACATACATCATTTTAGAGTTTAGAACCAAATTTTTATGTATTATCATTTTTTTCATTCTGAAGTACTTACTATTACCTGTTTGCAGTTCAAGTCTTTTGTGTTGGATTATTTCTGTATCCATATATCTGATAAAATCTTTTTGAAAAACTTTTAGAATCATATTCTTTCTGGGTATAAAATTCTGGGTTGAAATTTTTTTCATTATTTTAAAGATGTATTCCATTTGATTTTCTATTTTTTAATTGGTACATGTCTGCAGTACATAATGATTACATTAATTTTGGGAGTTGATACGTGTATATAGCACATCTGAATACTTTTTACACTTCTTCCCCTTACTTTGCCTTCCTCCTGCCAAACTTCATAATCAGAAATAATTTTTATTTTCAGACACTATCATTCACGGTATTGGAGTGAAGAAGATTGACTTTGCAAATCATAGAAAAAGTAGTTAAAATGCACAATATGAGAAGTAAGTAATGCCAGCATTAGGTTGATTCAGATGAAACTGTTGAATACTGGTAATTAATATGGGCATTCCAATTGATGGAGAGGTCAGAATGGTTCTCAGATGAGGCAGTAATTTTTAAAATTTATTTTAGTTTGTTAGTACATGTGTAGTACATCATGTTTACATTCCTAGTGGTAAGTTGGTATATGTACATAACACACCTTAATTCCTTTTTTCATCACCTTTACCTTCCCTCCATTTCCCTTCCATCCATCTCTTGATCCCTTTCTTTTTTGTACATCTTTGTGGTGCATAGTATTTACATTCGTTGTATGGAGTTGTTGCATGTACACATCTCAGTTCCTTTTAACATCCACTATCTCAACCATACCTTCCCCTTCATCCATTTTGTGATCTCCTCCCTCTTTGAGAAATATCTTCCTGTTATCTTTTCACTATCTTTTTACTGTGATCTTCTTATATAAGATAAAAGGTGATATTTAAGTTCATGTGTCTGATTTATTTTATTTACTATTATGGTATCAAGACACATTCATCTTCCCACATTATCTTTCTGTCTGACACAGTAGTACTCTATTGTGTGTATGTGCCACATTTTTTTCATCCATTCATCTGCCATTGGACATAAAGGCCATACCCAATATTTAGCTGGCATGAATTATGCTCTAAAAATAGGTATACATGTATTACTGTAATATTATGTCTTTAACTTGAGAAGATAGCTAGAAGGAAAGTAGCTGGTCAAATGCAATTTCTACTTTTTGAAGAATCTCCATACCAATTTCCATAGTGGTTGTATTAGTTTAAATTCCAACCAACACTGTAGACAGACTCCTTTTTTCATGCAGCCCCTTCGGCATCTTTTATTATTATTTTTTCTTGATGATGTTCATTCTTTCTCAGGTAAGATGGAATGCCATTGTTGTTGTAATTTGCATTACTTTAATGGCCAGTGATGTTGAGTATTTCTTCAAGTATTTGTTTCCCATTTGTACTTCCTCTTCTGTGAAGTATCCATTTGTTTCCCTTGCTCATGCTTTGATTCAGTCTTTCATTTTTTGGTGCCTAATATTTTTTAGTTCTTATATGTTCTAGATATGTGTCCTCTGTCTGAGGAATTGCTGGCAAATTTTGCCCTATTTTGTAGACTGCTTCATTCTGTTGCTTATTTTGTTGTGCAGAAGCTCTTTAATTAAGGATTATTCCCTTTGTTTATTCTCAGAACTATTTCTTGTACAACTATCATTCTGCTCAGTCTTTGCCTATGCTTATGACTTCAAGAATTTTGTCTATTTTCCCTTCCAAAAAGTTAAATGTTTCTGGCTTAACAGTTAGTTTTTTATCTGGTTTTATTTTAGTTTACTATGTGGTGAGAGATATGAGTGTAGAGTCAATATTAAGCATGCAGATATTCGTTTTTCCCACCATTTATTAAAGACACTTTCTTACAGTATATTTATGGACTCCTTCATCAAACATGGAATAGTTGAATGTATTGGGGTTGTTTCTGTATTCTCTGTTCTGTTCCCTTGATCCTCGTATCTGCATTTGTGCTAGTACCAATTTGGCTTGACTTGTTTCCACCAAGCAATTTGTTGTCATTCTTATATTTGTTGTTGTATACATGGTGTCTCATTTTTCTCTGGTTACTTTTTGTTGTTGTATTCTTTATTGGTATATTTTAAATACACAAGATGATCCCATTCACTGTAGGGAATTTGCATCTGTGCGTAATATATTTTGATTCTTTTTTCCCCAACCCCTCCCCTCACTTCAACTCTGCTTCCCCTCTTAGTTACAAAAGCTTTGTTTCCATGTTTTCATTCTATTTGTTTTCTTTACACTTCTTTTTTCTCTCCACTCCCTTTTCCCCTTCCCATTTGAACATTTTCTTCTCATTTTCCAGTATCTAGTATACATTTTATTTATATTTATTTACACTTTTGGTTTCTTGCACCAGAAAAACAATATGATATTAAAACAATACAGAAGGTATCCAAAAGGGAAATGGCTTCATCAAATGGGAACTCTAACCTAGTTTTTTGAGATGTCTGCACACTGATTTCTATAATGGTTGCTTTAGTCTACACTCCCAACAATGGAGAAGGGTTCCGTATTCCTCACAGCCTGCCCAGTATTTGTTATTGGTTCATTTCTTGATGATAGCCATTCTTTCTGGAGATGGAAATCTAAGCATTGTTTTAATTTGCATCTCTCATATGACAGTGATGTTCAATATTTTTTTCATGTATTTATTTCTCATTTTTATCTCTTCATCTAGGAAGTGTGTATCTCAGATGCTCACTTTTAGATTGGGTCAATACATTTGAGGGGGTCTGATTTTTTTCACTTCTTTCTATGTTCTGTATGTTAGTTCTTTGTTCTAGGTACAACTGGATAAAATTTTTACCCACTCTGTGGGTTGACTTCGGATTCTGTTGGTGATGTATTTTGCTGTGCAAAAGCTTTTTTAATAGCATGAGATCTCAGTTGTTAATTATTTGTATTATTTCCCATGTGATCAGGGTTTTATTTATGAAATTTTTGCCTACACCTGTGTTTTCAACTGTTCTACTTATTTTGGCTTTCAGCAGATTTAGTCTTCCCATTTAATATTTAGATCTTTGATACATTTCTATTGTAGTTTAGTGCATGATGAGACTAATTTTAGTCTTAGGCATATGGAAAACCATTTTTTCCAATGCAATTTATTAATGAGGCTTTCTTTCAGTGAATATGTTTAGCTCCTTTGTCTAAGACAAAGTGGCTGAGTGGTATACATGCCCAGTCATGTTTATAGATCGCAGTTTGTATTAGCTAAATCTTGGAAATAACCCAAATACCCATCAACCAAAAAAATGGATAAAAAAAGATGTGATTTTTTTAATGCAATGAGGTACTACTCAGCCATAAATAAAGAAACTTGAGAAATATCTAGGTAAATGGATGCCCTTCAGACCATACTATTGAGTGAAATAAATTGGACACATACATGTAATATTACATTGTCTCCATGATGTGAGAAGCAGAACATACGGAGTAAATAAGGATCAAAATGTACAATAGATATGATAAAATAGGAAAAATGTTCAAAAGGAAAGAGAAACTAGGGAAGAGGAAGGGGGATAGGAAGGAAAGGAAAAGGAAAATATGATAAAAGAAAGAAAAAGTGGAAACAAAGCTTTGTCAATAAGGAGTGAGAGAAGGGTTGAAGGGAGGGGAGGGGATTTGGAAAAAGGAAGAATCAAGATATATAGAGATATAGATGACCTATGATGAATATGATAATTGTATATATCTAAAGTGTGCCAATAAACTTAACTTAGAAAAAAAGCAATACTGAGATTTCATCTCAGTCCAGAAAAAATGGCCAAGAGTGAGAAATCAGTAACAAATGCTAGAGCCATTGTGGGAAAAAGGAACCCTTTTCCACTGTTGGTTTGAGTGTAGACTGGTGCAAGGATTATGCAAATAAGTGTGGCAGTTCCTCAAAAACTGAAGCTAAAGGTTCCATTTGAACCAGCTATTCAACTTCTAGGTATCTCCCCCAAAACATTAAAATCATCATACCACAGCAATGTAGACACATCCACACATGTTTATAGCAGCACAATTTGTAATAGCTAAATCTTGGAGTAGTCCAAATGTACATCACCAGATAAATGGAAAAAGAAATGTGGTAATTTTATACAATAGAGTACTACTGTGCCATAGGAAGATAAACTGGAGGTATTTATAGGATATATATTGGATATACCTAGAGACCATATTCTTAAGTGAAATAAATCAAACACACATGTTTGAGTGTCTCTGGTTACTTTTAAAGTATTTTGTTTGTCATCATTTTGGTGATTTTGTGTTTGAAGTTTCCTGAATTTAGATTTAAGATTTATTTTATGCATCTATTGAGATGACCATGTGGTTTTTGTTCTTGGCTCTGTTGATGTGGTGTATTACATTTATTGATTTGTGTATGTTAAACCATCCCTGCATTCCTGGAATGAACCCCACTTGGTCATGATGTATAATCTTCTTGATGATTTGCTGTATTCTATTTGCTAGTATTTTATTGAGAATCTTTGCATCTACATTCATTAGTGAAATTAGTTCTCCTTTTTGGTTTTGGTCTCTCTTTGGTTTTGGTATCAGAGTAATACTTGCCTCCAGGAATGAATTAGAGAGGATTGCTTTCTTTTCAATTTCATTGAAGTGTTTAAGGAGTATTGGCATCAAGTCTTCTCTAAATTTCTTATAGAATTCAGGTTTGAATCCATCAGGACCTGGACTTTTCTTTGTTGGTAAGTTTTTTATTGCATTTTTAATTTCAATAGCTGATATCGAGTTATTCAAAATTGCTATATCTTCTTGGTTGAGCTTTGGTAGTTCATATGTTTCTAGAAATCTGTCTATTTCCTCTGTGTTTTCCTCTCTATGTGAGTAGAGATTTTCAAAGTAGGTGTTCATGATCTTTTGAATTTCCATGGGATCTGTGGTAATTTCCCCTTTTTCAGTCCTTATTGAATGAATTTGGGTTTTTTTCTTTCTTTTTCTTTATAAGGTTAGCTAGAGGTTTGTCAATTTTGTTCATATCACAGTGATATATGTGCACCCATGTTTATAGCAGTCCAATTTGTGATAGCTAAATCTTGCAAACAACCAAGATGCCCATCAACTGCAGAGTGGATGAAAAAGATGTGGTATTTTTACACAATGGATACTATTCAGCTATAAAAAAGGATGATCTTGAGGCCTTTATAGGGAAATGGAGTCAACTTGAGACCATCCTCATTAGTGAAATAAATAATAATCATATTTATAAATATCACATTGTGTCTCTAGTGTAAAAAGTAATAAGAACTGTAGGAGTAATAAAACCCAAAATGTGTAATTGCTACTGTAAAAAAGAGAGGAAAAGAAAGTGCTGTAAAGGATATAATTGCACATATGTTTAAATGTGTTAGATAGATGACTGTACTACTGTTTTTGTTAGATGGTTGAGCAGAACTGTTAACAGTCTCATTGTTTCAATGTCTCCTCTGTATGCTTTAATTTTGTAAGTTGAACAACTATTTCCAATGATGAGAGTATGTAAAGTATCAAGTGGTGATTTCTTAGTTTTTTTTTGTTTTTATTTTGTTATTGTTGTTTTGGGGTTTTCTTTGTCTGTTTGTTTGTTTTTGGCTCTTTTATTTTTTCTGTATTGTTGCCATCGTTTTTCTGTTTTGTCTGGTTGGTTTTTTTTTCTCTTTAAATAAAATTTTAAAAAATTTTAAAAAAAGATTTATTTTATGAAATCTATATATTTTAACCATTACTTTTGAAAGTATTCTTTTATTTTTCTTATATTTCCATCTTGGATTCTGTTTACCTCTGTATTAGACTACTTGTACTTGTTTCATATTTCACCAATGGGATAACTTCACATTTTATTACTTGTTTATATTGTCTTTTCTATCTTCAATTTGAATGATTTATCTTACTATTTATTTAAGATCTATAATATTTTCAAGAGCAGAGTATATCTGCCTTTAATTCCATCCAATATGCTTTTCATCTTAGTCATTTTAACCTTTCATCTTTTGCAATCTTCTGTACTTTTAATCTCCATTATCTTCTTAGTATGTGCAATTTTTCCATTAGTTTTTTAAAATATAGATGGGTGAAATTAATTTTTTCAATACCTTATCTATTGGTTTGATTATCTAAATCATTTACAATACAGTTTTGACTGTTTTTTTTAATTTTAAAGAGAAAAAAATTTAAAAAGATAATAGGAGAGCAATAATTGTTAAAATATTGCATATCATTCTCTTTATATTAGTGATTCATAGTACAAGATGTAGGCATTTAGCTAGGAATCACTGGTGCACCACACAGTTCCTGATGCAATCCTGCCTAACAACCCAACCAGCCTTGGAGCATTGGTGTGCTGCATGGGCCCTGGGTAAGACCCCACCCACTGACCCCAACGAGCCTTGGTACTTTGCACTGGGCTTGGTAAGGCCCCAGCCAGCAACTCCAATCAGCCAGGGGGTTTGGTGTGTCATATAAGACCTGCTTAAAGTTAGCCCAACATACTCCTCACAGCTGGGGAGCATCGGTGTGCCACACTGTACCTGGTAAAGCCCTGCCAAGTGACACAACCAGTCTTGGAGCATTGGTACAATGGGCAAGGCCCGGTAAAATCTTGCACAGTAACCCCAACTAGCCGAGGATCATTGGTGCACTGTGTGGGACCTGCTGAAGATTTGTCCAGTGTGCTCCACCTAACCAGGGAGCCTTGGTGCACTGTGAAGTGCCTGGGAAAACCCAGCCTAATGTCCCTAACTCAGCTGGGGAGACCCCCTCCAGAATGGAAGGCATCACTAACTCAGGAAGCAACTGGGATTTTGCATTCAGCTACCCTGAAAGAATACAGGAAAATGACAAATGAAAGAGCAAAATGCAATCTCAAACCTCCATCCAGTCTAAGTAAGTCCAGCAGACATTGACATAGAAGAAAGTGTAAGTCACACAGCTGAAATTTCTGAAATGATAACAACTGAAGTAAAGAAACATCTCCATGAAGCAGTAAGGATATTAGATCAGAAATAATCCCCCAAGTAAAACAAAAAAAATGATAAATGTAATGGAAGAAGTGCTGAACACATCTAAAGATGACATAGTTAAAAAGTAGAGGAGCATTGGAAAATGATGGAAACCTTCAAAGAACAAGATACGAAAGACATAGAATGCATAAAACAGATTCAAAGAGATATCCTGGAAATCAAAAATTCCATCAAAAGCTAGCAAACCTGCTTCAATGAATGTGAAGATAGATTTTCAGACCTTGAAAGCAGATTGAAGCTAGTGGCTAGGAAAGGAAAGATCTTTTAAAAATAACAAGGAACCAGGAAATAGCAATTCAACAGTTGCAAGATGATGTAAAAAGTAAATAAAACCAAACCAAAACAAAAAAATATACACATGATAGGTGTCATTGAAAAAGGTAATAGCACAAATGATATAAAAAGACTATTTACAGAACCAATAGCTGAAAATTTTCCAAACATGGGAAAAGAAACTGACATACAGATAAATGAAGCATAGAGAACTCCTATTAGACATAACCAAAATAAATACATACCCAGATACATAATAATCAAACAAATTCAGTATTAAAACATATTTTTAAAGCAGTTAGAAAAAAGAAACAAATCAACTGTAAAGGAAAGTCCATCAGAATCATAGCAGACTTCTTGACACAATCAAGTTAAGAAGAACATGGAGTTAAATATTCGAAATCCTAAAAGAAAACAGTTTCCTACCTAGATTGATGTACCCTGTGAAACTCTCCTTCATAATTGATGGAGAAATAAGATACTTCCACAACAAAGAACAGCTGAAGAACTTCATGACTATCAAACAGAGAATACTGAAAGATATTCTACATAGACATAAAAATAAGTATGACTTCAAGAGCAGTATGAGAAAAAAATCACCAATCAGGGCAAACAAACATGCAGTAAGAACCAACAGCAGAAACATAACATGATAAAAATATGCAAATATATATCAATAATAACCATTAATACAAATGACCTCAATTCAACAATTAAAACAGACTGGGAGAATGAATTAAGAAACAAAATCCAACCATATGCTGTATATAAGAAACACATTTAACTTAAAATGAAATTCATAGACTGAGAGTCAAACAATGGAAAACAGTACTTCATCAAACAAGAGCCGAGAAAGAAGCAGGGCTAGCTATTCTGTTTGCAGACAATGTAAACTTCAAACCAAGAATAATCAAAAGAGATAAAAAGGTCACTGTATATTGGTTAGGGGAAAACTGCAAGAGGAAGAGATAACAATCTTAAATATATATGCACCAAATACAGGAGCATCCAACAATTTAAGGCACATACCATTAGACATGAAAAATCAAATAAGCAATAACACAATTATAATGGGAGGCCTTAATACCCCATTGACACAGAGACAGATCAATAAGACAAAAAAAAAAAAGCAAAGAAATAACAGAGCTGAATCAAATTGGTGAACACATGGACTTAGTAGATGTGTACAGAGTATTCCACAACATCACAATACACATTCTTCTCAACTGCACATGGGACATTTTCTAAAATAGACCATGTATTAGCCCATAATATATGCTTAAGTAAATGCTAAAGAATCAGAATTATCTCATGCATATTAACTGATCATAATATAAACTGGAAATTAATGACAAAAATAACCACAAAAAATCCATAAGCACATGAAATTAAACAACAGCCTCCTTATAATCAATGGGTCACAGGAGAAGTTAAACCATGTCTACAAATAAATGAATATTCAAATACAACTTACCAGAATCTGTAGATGCAATGAAAGCAGTCATCAGAGGGAAATTTATTGTGATGAATTCTCATATCAGGAAAACAGAGTGAATATAAAGAAACAACCTGAAGCTACACCTCAAATATCTAGAAAAAAGAAGAGCAAATCCAGCCCAAATCCCAAAGAAGGGAGGAAATTATAAAGATCCAGGCAGAAATTACCACAGCTGAGAATAAGAAAACACTACAAAGAATTCATGAATCCAACAATTGGTTCTTTGAAAGAATAAATAAAATTGTTAATCCCCTGTCTTATTTACTTTTTATTCATCGCTGAGACAAAATAGCTGATGCCCAAAGTTGGGAAAGGAAAGTTTTATTTCTTACAGTTTTTGGAGGTTTCAGTCCATACTCAGTTGGCTCCAAGGCAGGGTGGCATGGCAGGGCCGCAGTTCATGGCAGCTGCAAACAGCAAGCAGAAACCAGCAAGAGATAGACACACCTTCTTCCTGCCATTACATCCCATCCTGGCTCCACCCCCTAGGAGGGTGTAGCACTGACACCTTCAATCCAAGCACTAGACAATGAGCCAGTCACAAATGTACATTGCAAATACCTGAGGCCTGGGGGCCACCGACATAACCATGACAGCCCCTACCCAACCTTATCAAAAAAAGGAAAGAAAAAAACTCAAATTCATGCAATTTGAAGATCACTACACTAATGAAATCACAACAGACCCTGTGGAAATACAGAAGATCATCATTACCTACTTTGAAAACCTTTACTTTCATAGGTTCCATACACAGAAGATATAAACAGATTTCTAGAAACATATGAATTACCAAAGCTGAGTCAAGAAGACAACACCACTGAATAACCCAATTTTAGTTAATGAAATTGAAAATGTAATTAGAACCTGACCAACAAATAAAAGCCCAGAACCTGATTCACTGCTGAATTTTACATGACTTAGAGAAGTCTTAATGCCAACATTCCGCAAACTGTTCAGTGAAATTTAAATGGAAGAGAAGCAATTTTCCCTAAATCATTCCTGGAAGCAAGTACTACACTCATTTGAAAACTGGAGAAAGACTCAACCAAAAAAGAGAACTACAGGCCAATATCCCTAGTGAACATAGATGCAAAAATCCTCAATAAAATACTGACAAGGAACTGGACTGTGCTCGGTGAACCCCAAGCAGACAGCTGGCCAGGAATCCACCCTAGGCCCTGACTGCACACCCTCCAGTGGCAGGCAGAACCCCAACGTGCATTGGGCAAACTTGGAACTCTGTACCCAGGCAGTAAGACCATGCCCTGTGTCTGAAAACACCCCAAGGCGTGGGAGAGGGATCGGCCAGACTGTGCCTGGTGAATCCCAAGCAACCAGCTGGCTGGGAACCCACCCTGGGCCCTGACTGTGTGCACCCAGGCAGCAGCGGCAGCAGACAAACTTGGAACTCTGAGCCCAGAGGCACCTTGGACTACAGCGGACTATCTGTGCTACCTTGAAGGGAGATTAAGTGACTGCCTCACCGTAACAAGATCTAAGCTGGCTCCAGTCAGTGTGGTGAGTATGCCCCTAAAATAGAGCTGTACAGCTAAATAGGGCCAGTAGTAAAGCTCCCTCCAACTAACTGTAAGACCTTGGTAAGTCTGACAAGAGGGAGGGTGACCCCTTCCTACACACAGAAAACATCAGGCAGAGTGAGGAGTGTGCCAAGGACTCCCCCAAATTGAAGAAAATCAGAAGGGCTTATGAGACACACAGGCACACAATAGGGACACAGTAGGGCCTCAGCCGACACAAACACTATAGACAGGGAGATTTGATGACCTGGAATAACCTGAAGATAAAGTACTAGCAGGAACTAAAAGTTGACCTACATCAATACTACTACACTTGTCAGCCCAGGAAGAATAGAGGACTCACCTAATAGGCCCTGCAGCAGGAAGTCAGGTGACTGGCCCACCTATTCATTGTGGGACCCAGCAATTGGACAAACATCAACCTTACAGTAGGACCCCAAGATACACACTACCAACAGTTCACACTAACAGGTCTGAAGAACCAAACACTAACTTGAAAGAGGAAAACAGCAAAACAAAAAAGCAGAATGCAATTTCAAACATCCAGTCCAACACGTGCAAGTACAGGAGACATGGAAATAGAGGACTCCAAAGGTAACACACCAGGAATCTCTGAAAAGATAGCAAATGATATTAAAAAACAACTCCATGAGGCCACAGATGTAATCAAATTAGAAGTACTCTCCCAGGTAAAGATAGAAGTAACAAACTTAGTAAAGGAGTTGCTGAGTGCAGCTAAAGAAGAAATAGAGAAAAAAGTACAGGAGCATGGGAAACTGATTGAAACCTTGAGTGAACAATGTAGAAAACAAGCAGAATTCACAAAACAAACTGAAAAACACATCCAAGAAACAAAAAATTCAGTTCAAAGCATGCAAAATCATTTAAATGAAGCTAAGGATAGGGTTTCGGGCCTTGAGGACAGGATTGCAATTAGTGATCATGAAAGGATACAACTGTTAAAAATAACACAGCAGCATGAAATGACAACCGAGAAGCTTCAAGATGATGCCAAGAGCAACAATATAAGATTAAGAGGCATTAGTAAAGATGCTGGAGTCAATACAAATGACATATGTAAAGTATTCACAGAAATAATAGGGGAAAATTTCCCAAACATGGGGGAAAAATCTGATATGCAAATAAATGAGGCATACAGAATGCCAAATAGTCACAACCAACATAAATCTACACCCAGACACATAATAAAACACAAGTCACCTATGAAGGAAAGCCCATTAGAATCACAGTAGACTTTTCAGCACAAACCCTAAAGCCAAGATGAGCTTGAAGTGAGATATTTCAAGCCCTGAAAAAAAACAACTTTCAACCCAGACTGATGTACCCAGCAAAATTTCATTCAAATTTAATGGAGAAACAAGATACTTCCATAACAAAGAACAACTGAAGAAATTTACGTTCACTAAACCAACCATAGAAAGAATGTTGAAAGACATGCTAGACAGAGATAAAAATGATCAAAATCCCCAGAACAACAGAAAGAAACCACCAGGTAGGACAAGGAGTTAAATAAGGAGGAAAAGCAGAAAGCAAACTATTGGAACATAATATGGCAAAATTGAGCCAGTATATATCAGTGATATCTATAAATGTAAATGGCCTCAATTCAACTATCAAAAAAATAGGTTGACAGAATGGATCAAGAAACATGATCCCACAATATGCTGAATACAAGAAACACATCTGACCCAAAAGGAAACTCATAGATTAAAAGTCAAAGGATGGAAAACAGTATTCCATACAACAGGAAACCAGAAAAAAGCAGGGGTAACTTTTCTATTTGCAGACAAGGTGAACTTCAAACCTAAAATGATTAAAAGAGACAAAGAAGGTCACTACATACTTGTAAGTGGAAAAATTCAAGAGGAAGAACTAACAAGTATAAATATATATGCAGCAAACACAGGAGCACCCAAATATATAACACAGATATGAAAGGACATGAAAAACCAAACACTAAAGAGCACAATTATTACAGGGGACCTTAACAGCCCATTGTCACAAAGAGATCAACTAGACAAAAAGTCAGCAAAGAAGTAATAGAAATGAATCATACCTGCAAGCAACTGGATTTAGTAGATGTTTACAGAGTGTTCCACCCAACCACAACAGAATACACGTTCTTCTCACCTGCACATGGGAGATTATCCAAAATAGACCATATATTATCCCATAAAACATTGTTAAGTAAATGCAAAGATATTGAAATTATCCCATGCATACTATCTGACCATAGTACAATGAAACTGGAAATTAATGGCAAAAGAAATTGCAAAACCATACATCGAAATTAAACAACAACCTTTTAAACAACCAGTGGGCTACTGATGAAATTAAGGAAGAAATAAAGCAATACCTACAATTCAATGAAAATGCAGAAACAACCTATTGTAATCTGTGGGATGCAATGAAAGTGGTCTTAAGTGGGAAATATATAGCAATAAACAGTGATATCAAGAAAACAGAATGAGGACAAATAAACAACCTAATGCTTCATCTCAAGCTACTAGATAAAGAAGAGCAAGTTAAACCCAAAGCTCATAGAAGAGAGGAAATTGTAAAGATTAGAGCAGAAATCAATGCAATTGAAACTAAAAGAACAATACAAAGAATTAATGAATCAAAAGCTGTATTTTTGAGAGAATAAACAAAATTGAAAAACCTCTAGCTAACCTTATAAAATAAAAGAAAGAAAAAAACTCAAATTCACGCATAAGGACTGAAAAGGGGGAAGTTACTACAGATCCCATGGAAACTCAAAAGATCATGAACACCTACTTTAAGAATCTATATTCACATAGAGAGGAAAACACAGGAAATGGACAGATTTCTAGAAACATGTGAACTACCAAAACTCAACCAAGAAGATATAGCAATTTTGAATAATGCAATACCAGCTCTTGAAATTGAAAATGTAATAAAAAAACTTACCAACAAAGAGAAGTCCAGGTCCTGATGGATTCACACCTGAATTCTACAAGAAATTTAGAGAAGATTTGATGTCAATACTCCTTAAACACTTCAATGAAATTGAAAAGAAAGTAGTCCTCCCTAAATCATTCCTGGAGGCAAGCATAACTCTGATACCAAAACCAGAGAAAGACCCAACTAAAAAGGAGAACTATAGGCCAGTCTCACTAATGAACACTGATGCAAAGATTCTCAATAAAATACTGGGACATAGAATGCAGCAAATCATCAAGAAGATTATACATCATGACCAAGTGGGGTTCATTCCAGGAATGCAGGGATGGTTTAACATATGCAAATCAATGCATGTGATACACCACATCAACAGAACCAAAAACAAAAACCACATGGTCATCTCATAGATGCCGAAAAAGCTTTTGATAAAGTCCAACCCATGTTCATGATAAAAACCCGTCAGAAACTTGGAATACATGGTGACTGCCTCAACCTTATGAAGGCCATCTATGACAAACTAAGAGCCAATACTAAATACTAAATAACCAATACTAAATGGCAAAAACTGAAAGCTTTCACTTTAAATTCAGGAGCAAGACAAGGATGTCCACTATCACCACTGCTTTTCAATATAGTTCTGGAAACACTAGCCAGAGAAATCTGACAAGACAGCCAAATATAAGGAATAAAGACAGGAAAGGAACAAGTTAAATTACCACTATTTGCAGATGACATGATACTCTATATAGAAGATCCCAAAAACTCCATTTAAAGACTGCTAGAGGTAATAAACAAATTCATCAGTGTAGTTGGCTACAAAGTCAACACGCAAAAATCAATAGCATTCCTGTACACAAACAAGAAACTCACTGAGAGAGAAATTATGGAAATATTTCCCTTCACAATAATATCTAAAAAAATGAAATACTTAGGAATCAACTTAACTAAGAATGTAAAAGACCTATATGCTGAAAATTATACTACACTAAAAAAAGGAGATGAAGAAGATACTAGAAAATGGAAGGATATTTCTTGTTCTTGGCTAGGAAGAACCAACGTTGTGAGAATGGCCATACTCCCAAAACCGTTACATAGATTTAATGGAATCCCAGTCAAAATGCCATCAACATACCTCACATATCTAGAGAAAACACTCCTAAAATTCATTTGGAAACAGAAGAAATTTAGAATAGCAAAGGCAATTCTGGGCAATAAAAACAAGGCAGGAGACATCTCAATTCCTGACTTGAAGCTGTACTACAAAGCCACAGTGATAAAATCAGCATCATACTGGCAAAGAAATAGACCTGAGGACCAATGCAATAGATTACAAGATACAACTATAGGTACAAAGACATTCAGCCACCTGATATTTGACAAAGTGGCTAAACATGTTCACTGGAAGAAGAATAGCCTCTTTAATAAATGGTGTTGGAAAAATTGGCTCTCCACATGCAGAAGACTGAAATGAGATCCATTCCTATCACCATGCACAAAACTAAAGTCTAAATGGATCAAAGACCTAAACATTAAAACAGAAACACTAAATCTACTACAAGATAGGGTAGGTAGAAGTGTTGGAGACATAGGATTAGGCAGAGAATTGATAAAACGCAATCTGCACAGGAAATGCTTCAGTGAATCAATAACTGGGATCTCATATTATTGAAAAGTTTCTGCAGTTCAAAAGAAATCACCATCAGAGTGAAAAGAAAACCCACAGAATGGGAAAGAATTTTAGCCAGAAACCCCTCAGACAAAGGACTTATATAAAGAATTGAAAAGCATCAATACCCCCTAATTCAAAGACCCTCTCCAAAAATGGACATCTGAGATGAACGCTGAGTTCTCAGATAAAGATATACAAATGGCAAATAAATACATGAAGAAATGTTCACCACCACTGGTCATTAGAGAAATGCAAATTAAAACAACATTGAAATTTCATCTCACTCCGGAAAGAATAGCTGCCATCAAGAAGTCAACTGATAACAAATGTTGGCGAGGCTGCAGGGAAAAAGGAACACTGTTCCACTGTTGGTGGGAGTGTAGACTGGTGCAACCACTATGGAAATCAGTATGGAGAATTCTCAGAAGACTAGGAGTGGAAGCTACATTCAACCCAGCTATTCCCCTTCTGGGTATATTCCCAGAAAAACTGAAAATATCATATCACAGTGATATATGTGCCCCCATGTTCATAGCAGCCCAATTTGTAACAGCTAAGTCTTGGAAACAACCAAGATGCCCATCAACTGCAGAGTGGATGAAAAAGATGTGGTATTTTTATACAATGGAGTATTACTCAGCTATGAAGAAGGATAATCTTGAGGCCTTCATAGGGAAATGGAGACAACTTGAGACTATCCTCATTAGTGAAATAAATAAGAATTATATTTCTAAACATTGCATGGTGTCCCTAGTGTAAAAAGTAATAAGAACTGTAGGAGTAATAAAACCCCAAATGTGTAATTGCTACTGTAAAAAAGAGAAGAAAAGAAAGTGCTCTAAAGTATATAATTGCATGTATGTTTCAGTGGGTAAGGTAAATGACTATATTACTGTTTTTTTGTTAGATCATGGAGCAGAACTGTTGACAGTCTCATTGTTTGAATGTGTACTTTGTATGTTTTAACTTTGTAACTTGAATGACTATTTCCAAGATAACAGTATGTAAGTTATCAAGTAATGATTTCTTAGTATTTTTTGTTCTGTTCTTTTTTTCCCTTGGAATTTTGGATTGTTGTTACCCTTTTTTCTATTTTGTTTGTTTTGTTTTGTTTTGTTTTTAAATAACATTTTAAAAAATGAAGCACAGTATCAATTTTAAAATGATTGGAAATGAATGTACATTTCACTTTATGCATTGCCTGAGTTATGTGAATTTCTTAAAAATTACAGAATATTTCTAACATCCCCCCAAAAAAATACTGGCCAGAAGAATGTAGCAAATCATCAAGCAGATTATATACCACAATCAAGTGGGATTCATCCCAGGAATGCAGGGATAGTTCAACATATACAAATCAATAAATGTAATACACCATAAAAATCTCAATAGATGCAGAAAAGGCAACTGAAAAAGTCCAACCAATGTTTATGATTAAAAACTCTATGGAAAACTGGAATAGTCTTTATCTCAATCAGATTATAGCCATATATGACAAACCAATAGCCAGCATCTTACTAAATGGACAAAAACTGAAAAACTTTCAACCTAAAATCAGAAACAAGACAAGGATGTTCATTATCACCACTTCTATTAAATATATTTCTGGAAATATTAGCCATAGTGATTAGAAAAGAGAGAGAAATAAAAGGAATAAGAATGGGAAAATAAGAAGTTATATTATCATTATTTGCAGATGACATGGTACTCTCCATAGAATACCCCCCAAAACTCCACTAAAACAATTCTAGATATAATAATAAAATTCAGCAATGTAGCTGGATACAAAGTTTACTCTCAGAAATCAACAGCATTCCTGTAGGCAAACAACAAAATTACCGAGAGAGAAAGGAAACCACACCCTTCAAAATAGCACCCCCCAAAATTAAATATTGAGGAATCAATCTAACAAAAGAAGTAAAAGATCTATTCATTGAAAATTACATTACTTTGAAAAATAAATTGAAGAAAATTTCAGAAAATGGAAAGAAATTTCTTGTTCATTGATAGGAAGAATAAATGTGAAAATGGCCATTCTTCCAAAATTGTTAAACTGATTTAATGTAATTCCAATCAAAATATCATTTGCATTCCTTACAGATCTAGAGAAATCATTACTAAAATTCATCTGGAACCAGAAGAGGCCTAGAATAGCAAAAGCAATTCTTAGCAACAAAAGCAAGGCAGCAGACATCACAATCCCTGACTTGAAATTATACTACAAAGCTCCTGTGATAAAATCAACTTAGTACTGGCATAAAAACAGACCTGAAGATCAATGGAATAGATTACAAGATACATCCACAACTACAAACACACTCAGTTACCTAATGTTTGACAAAGGAGCCAATCATGTTCACTGGAAGAAAAATAGCCTCTTTAATAAGTGGTGCTGGAAACGCTGGCTTTCCTCATTCCAAAAACTAAAACTAGACCCGTATCTAAAACCATGCACTAAACTACAGTAAAAATGGATCAAATGTCTAAATATGAAAACAGAAACACTAAATCTGATACAATAAAAAGTAAGTAGAAATCTTGATAACATAGAGATAGGTAGAGAGTTCATAAACAAAAATCAAACTGTGCAGAAAATATTTCCCAGGATCAACATCTGGGATGTCATCTTTTAAAAATTTTTTTGCATGTCAAAAGAAATCTCTGACAGAGTAAAAAGAAAACCTGCAAATTGTGAAAGAAACCCTAGTCACCTGTCCCTCAGAAAAAGGACTTCTATTTATTTTTTTAAATTTTATTGAAAGACAAAAAAAATCTATATATTAAAAAAAAAAAACAGAATAAAGGGTAGTAACAATACAGAATTCCAAGGAAAAAAGGAAAAGAACAAAAAAAAACCCCACTAAGAAATCATTACTTGATAAATTGCATACTGACATCTTGGAAATCATTGTTCAAATTACAAAATTAAAACATGCAAAGTAGACATGCAAACAGTGAGACTGTTAACAGTTCTGCTCCATGATCTAACAAAAACAGTAATATGACCATCCATTTTACACACTTAAACATATATGCAATTATATCAAAAAGGTAAAATTAAACACAACAAAACAGAACAAAGCAGATCACAAGAAAGCAATGTAAGAGACATAAATTTCAAAGCCAGACAATTGGAGATATTCACTCTCTATCACATTGACTCTTGTTTTCTTCCAAATAGTTGTCCATATCGTCACATACAGGGAATTCAAATGAAACAACATAGAATCAAGTCTAAGAGTATAGGCAACTACACTGAAGATGACAGGATTCACTGATACCCACTCTGGTTTGATTATTACCTGCTTTTGAAGTCCTATAATGTCTCCAATGCTTTGTTTTTATTAACGTTGTTATATACTGCTGAGACATCATGGTAACCATTGTAGATCTCCTTGTACTGCTGTTTTATATGACTTTTTTGCTTCATGCTTTTCTAGGAATTGTTTTGTTTTTCCCTCTGACACAGAAAGGATAGATATACATGTAGAGACTCATGCATGTGTAGAGCTTCTAAACAGTTTATGAGAACCAACTATATAACACATGATGAAATGAACAACTACTTTGAAAAAGAAGAGACACTACAGTACCCAGTGCTGACTCTATAATGTCATGATTTGAAATCCAGCAATACTATCATTCTTTGTTCAAAGTGATTTTGGCTTGTTTTGTTTTGTTTAAGTTCAACACATATGAAGGTATGGACAGCTGTTCTCAAGAAAATGAGAGACACTATGACAGCCATTCTTGGCTTCCCTATTGTCTGGTCTTGAAGACCTAAAATGCCTTCCTTGTCCTGTTCAGGACTTCTATTTAGAATACATAAATACTTTTTTTTAAAAATCAGGCTCCCAAAAGTCAAAGACCCAATCCAACAACGGACATCTGAGATAAATACACATTTCTCAGATGAAGAAATACTATTGGCAAATAAATGAATGAAAAAATATTTAGCATCATTGGTCATTAAAGAAATGCAAATTACTTTGCATTACTGGTAAGTGGCTGTGGTTTGGCAAGCTACAGCTACCCCAGGGCAAGAACCAGCATTGTCTCCTGAGATCCACACCATGTTGCAACTTAGGGCACTGGGAAAACAAGCATCCAGCCTACCGCCCTGGTAAGTGGCTGTGAGCCTACTGACACACGGGCTGAGAATCAAACATGCACCCCCCCCATTAACAAGTGGGAGCCAGAGATCTGAGCATCTCTTGGGAGGTTGGCCATATGTAATGTAGCAAATAAGGGGAATTTCCTTCTATTATCTCTTTGAAAGCAAATATTTTTATTGCTGTTTTGCTTTTTCCTGATTAATGGTATTGCTCTATTCAATATCTTATTTTGACAAGTTCTATAATATTCTGTATTTCCTTTGATTTTACTATACTTGATTGAAAGAACAACTATTGTGAAGATAAAGAGATATACAATGGTACCTATTGCTGTTATCCTGGTAATCTGCTGTGAAGTTCTGTACCAGTTTCACTACACTGTTTCAATTGGCTTTATTCCATCATGTTCTGTTGTATATTACTACCTCCAAGTTAATAAAAAATTAATTTAAAAAATAGAACATGAGAAAACAAGGTAACAAAATACCTCCAAAATCTCCTAACTCCACCAAAGCTGATCCATGGGGCATGGATGAGGAGAAACTCAAAAACAAAGCAACAAAATTATATAAGGTGATTAAAAAGGAAATAACAACAACAAAACAGATCAGTAAGTTTCTGAGCAAGCTGAAACATGATATAACTAAACAGATAATGGAGTTAAAAAGCAAAAGGAGGAAAAGAAAGTGCTCTAAAGGAAATAACTGCATGTATGTTTAAATGTGTAGGATTGATAACCATATCATAAGGTTTTGTTGAATCATTGAACAGAGCTGTTTACAGCCTGACTGTTTGAATGTCCACTTTGTATGCTTTAATTTTGTAACATGAACAACTATTTCTAAGAGGACAATATGTAATTTATCAACTAGTGATTTCTTACCCTTTTTTTTGAAATTCTGTATTATTTCTACCCTTACAGAAAAAAAATGCAAATTAAAACCACATGAGATTCCATCTCACTCCAGAAAGAATGGCAAGAATCAAGAAATCAACCAATAATAAATGTTGCAGAGGCTGTGAGGAAAAATGAACTCTTCTCCACTGTTGGTTGGAGTGTAGACTGGTGCTACCACAATGAAAATCAGTGTGGAGTTTCCTCAAAAACTAGGACTTGAGGTCCCATTTAACCCAGCTATCCAGCTTCTGGTTATATTCCCAGAAGAAATACCACCATGATATATGTGTGCCCATGTTTATAGCAGCACAATCTATAATAGCAAAATCTTGGAAATGGCCCAATTACTCATCAACTGAAGAATAGATAAAAAATAGATGGAGTGTTTTTATACAATGGAATATTACACAGGTATAAAGTAGGATTAGATCAATGCTTTTATAGGTAAATGGATGCAATTTGAGAGCATACTTATAAGTGAAACACATTGAACTCACATGGGTAAATACCATATTGTCTCCCTACTATGAAACTGAAAAAGGAAAAAAAATATAAAAAATCTACAATAAATATTGTGTAAGGGTGAGAAATTGATTAAAGGTGAAAAGCAACTGGGATGATGAATGGAGGAAAGAAGGAAGGGAAAAAGAATAAGATATAGATTTTTATATATATACTTAAGATAACTAAAATGATTATACTACTAATTCTATTATTTCTTGGAAAAGAATACTTAATATTCATATGATTAGATCAATTTTATGTGGCTATGTCTGATAACCTAAGCAAGGCTTTTGGAGATAACAATCTGTAATATAACAACCATCGTTAAGTTCCTAGTCTCTTGTTTTAAAAGCCTATATTGGTTTTTTTCATATTCTTCATTGGTTATTTCTTAAGTTAGAGTATACATCAAGCTCAACCAGAATAAATTGAGCACATGGCTGTGCCATTTGTTTCATCACAGTAAGAAAATAGCTCTTCATATTGCATCTCACCTACAGTAACACCATTCTGGAAGAATAAAGTACACTCAAGTCAAAGCTGTCCCTACATGAGAGGATTTTAGGAATAGTTTCCCAAAGGTGTTTTAAGTGACCCCTTGATGCAAGGAGTGTCCCCAGCCCCAGGAACAGGAAGCAGCACAGGGTTTTAAAACCGCACTTCAGAGACACAGGCTTCTCATGGCTATGTATGAAATTAAACTGTTCTCTTCGATGATGAGGACAGCCATAGTTGGCACTGAGTCCATGCCAACTCGGAGTAGCACTAAGGTTTCAGCTCTGGTTTCACGGTTCTTAGAGGCAAGCTACACACACAGGTTACCAGCACCAAACATTGTCAGAGGCACGAGCTGCAAGGACCTTCTGGCTTTGGCAAGTCAATGGCACACTATGATGGCCCAGGCACTCACAGGAAAGCAACAGGCAATATATGTTTGAATCCATGATCATGCGAGGTAGTTGGAAAAGCAAGGTTGATGGGACTTGTACCATACTTGGTCATCAGTTCCTGACCTGATGTCTGGTTTCTCATCTCAGAAACTGATGAACTAGAAAAGAGCTCTACACTCAACAGGCAGTGCGTCCTGTCAAAAGAGCCATTATACATAATGAGACATGCAAGTTGTCAATTTTCCAAATGCCTTTTCCTCATAATAAAATAATCTTGATAAAAACATAACTTAAAAGCAGTGTCAAGGGAGGGGAGAGGATTGGGGGAAAAAGAAAAATGAAGATATATCATGTATAGGTACAAATTCCCTATGATGAATATGCTCATTATGTATATATAAAATGTACCAATAAAATAAAAAATTTCAAAACCAAGTGTAAAACCATACCAATGTCAAAACCAAGTGTAAACTCCATCAAAGGTTCTCTTGAATCATCACAGATCAGTTGTCATTTATTGATGGAAACTTCAGTGATTTCAGAGTCAGGAGAGCTATTCCCACTTTTGTCACTGTAGGTGTCCCTGGGCAAAAGCCTGCAGCCTTTGTGGTGGTAATGCAGCAGCTGCAACACAGAGGCCAGGAGGAGGGAGGGGTAGGGTGAGGAGGGCTTGATAGGCCTGGAGAGGAACTCAGGGTGATATTGAACCCTAACAAAGAAAGGATGATCTTCCAACTCCACAATCTCCATTGTCTTGCCTTCAACATCTTGGCCAACAAATTTCAAACCTTGCTCTTCCAGATGCTTTTTCAAGACTGGATTGACCTCAAATCAATGGCGGTGCCTTTTTTCCAAGTAGTCTAAGTCTCCATAGAGTTTCCTCATGATGGAGTTCTTGATCCGGCACATGGCTCTCTGCTTGCCCAGTCTCATGGTTCTGCCCTTCTTCCCAGGGTTGTGTTCTGGCATTTCTATGAGCATGGGATAACTGGTCTTAGGATCACAAAATGTAGAGTTGGCATCTTGCCATCCCAACATATTTCTTGAAAATTCAGCCACTGACAACTGCATCCCTAAGCACACACCAAAAAAAGGCTTTCTCTGTTTTTGAGCCCAGGAAATTACTTGGATTTTTCCTTCAGTTCCTCAAACACCAAACCCTCCTGGAACCAACACTCCATGGGAACTGCAGAGCTTTTGCCACACCTCATGATGATGCTTGGGCTCTTCCTGTATGATGCTCAGCTCCAGGTCCATGGAATCTATGTACTTAATTTCCAACTTGTAGTTGATTGCCAATGCAGAATGCTGTAGTGCTTTAATGACTGAGGCATATGAGTCTGAGAACTAGGTGTATTTGCCCACAACAGCAACAGAGCTCTAGCAATCGATCATATCTGTCTGCTATCTCTTTCCACTTCTTCAGCATTTTTCATGGCTGCCTCTCAACAGGAAGTTCAAGTGTTCAAAGAAAATAATCTACAACCCTTTGCTGTTCTAACAACAACAGAACAGTAGATAGTGGAGACATCATGGATCACTTGTTCAGGTTCCACATGGCTGAACATTGATATTTTTTCTTTCATGGTTGTGTTCAGAGGATTTGAGCCACCTGCACACAACCAGGCCTGGGGAGAGTCCAGCCCTCTTAAGTTCCTGAACACTGTTTCTGGGTGAGTTTTGTCTTCTGTTCCTCTTTTGACCTTGGCCAAAGAACTAGACTGACATGGATATTACCAAAGTTCTTTTTAACCTTGAACTGAAACTGCGTAAAGGCCTTGATAATGGGCATACTTTCAATATCTGCCAATGTCCCAAGAGCTCAATGACACACACTTGAAGTTCCAGGCTATCTTTATCTACAGGTACTAAACCCTGTTTCATCATCCAATCCTGGATTGCATCTGTGATGTGATGGACAATTTGGACAGTTTTCCCCAAGTAATCCCTCTTGCATTCCTTGTTAATGATGTGCTGGTAGATCTTTCCAGTGGTCAGATTGTTGTCCTTGGTGAGGTGGATGTCAAGGAACTGCTCATAGTTCCCCAGGTCCAGGTCAACTTCTGCACCATTATCCAAAAGAGAGAGAGAGAGAGAGGGAGAGAAAATTGATTTGCTTTCTTTTTGCCACCCTGGTTTCTTTTTCCTTTTGAATATTTTCTTCCCATTTTGCAATATCTTTGTACATTTTTTATCTTATAATTATTTTGGTTTCAGTTTTGACCAACTGAGTTTTTTTCCTCATTTAGTATGGTATTTTTCTGCTTCTTTATATGTTTGTCAGTGTTTTATTAGATTCTTCACATTTTGAATTTCACCTTGGTGGGTTCTGAATATTTTTACATTTATAAATATTTTTGAGCCTTGTTTTGGGAAATAGCTAATTTATTTCTACACAACCATGTGATCTGCATGAATATTTCTCATAAACTTCATGTGTTACCAGCAGTATTTATTATTGTGCTCATCTCTCTTTATTGAGGCAAAACTATCCACTGTTAATTTTTTTCTTGTAGAAGTATTTTTATGTTACTACTAATATGGTTAATATCATTACTAAGAACATTATAAGTCATACTCCAGTTAACCCTTCCTATTTTTTTATTTACAAATTCTTAGTAATTTATTTGTAAGCATACAGATATAATATGTGATGCTAAAAAGTTGACATGGAAAAAAAGCTGACATGGGAAATACAGTGTTTTAGTTTCACACACCAGCTCAAAATTTTTGAAGTTATTTCTGAATGCTGCAATACTTGGTTGCTTTAATGCTTACCTCATAATTTCTGATTTCTTCTCTAGTATTAAAGGTAGTATATAACTGGTTTCTATGGTATGTAAAGGTCTTATCAGTCTTGGGTGATAAGGTCACATAGTTGTCACTATTCCCCAGTAAACCATCAATCAGACTGACTTTGTGACATAACAATGCTAGAGTATATTCCCAGAGATCTTGATTGTGGGCTAATTACACTGCATTTTCCTCTCTTAAAACACCAAAGTAGTCAAATATTGGCATTTTCACAAATGATTATAAGTAGTGATATACAAAGTACATCCCTGGAAAGCAACTAGAGATCTGTAAATCAGTATCAAAGTCTTTAGAATATAAGCATCCACAAACCTCAACATGAAACAAACAATAGAAACAAGAAAAGGCAACACAATACTTCCCAAAACTCCCATCTTCCCTGAAGCAAACCCAGGGAACATCAAGAGTCAGAATAATACAATCTACACACCTGAATTATTCAAAAACATAGCATAGAAGGTCAGAAAACAACTCAGAGAAGTATTCAGCAGGATATTGCTAAACAAATAATGGAATTAACAACCAAAACAATGCAGGAGCTCCCATGAGACACCAGCAGAAAGCTAGATGAGGTAGACTAAATGATACAAAACATGAATTACTACCAAAAAATTAGAGTTGATGAAAAGGTTTCAATAGGAAATCTAGGAGATTAAAAATTTTATTAAAGGAATGCATATCAGGGTAATTCAGTGTGAGGACAGAATATCAGAGCTAGAAGACAATAATACCTTCAAAGACCAACTACTGAAAGATGTTTCAAAAACAAGTGAAAATGAAAAATGAATCCAATGATGCAATGAAGGCTAATCTAATAATAATTGGAATAAGTAAAAAAAAAAATCAGAAGACAACACAAATGGCATAAAAAACCTGTTCACTGAAATAATGGTAAAGACTTCACAAACATAGGAAAAGAAATAAATATACAGATAAATGAATCATATCAAAAGCCATATTGCTATAACCAAAAGAGAACCTCTCCATGCTACATTCTACTCAGAGTTCCAGAGATCTCTTATATGGACAAAACTTTAAAAGCTGTTAGAGAAAGACCATGAAACACACAGGAAGGGCAAGCCAATAGAATCACAAAAGATTTCTCTACATAAACCTTAAAGGCCATAATTGCTTGGAGGGAAGTGTTGCAGATCTTCAAAGATAACAGCTTCCAACCTGAATTTATGGATCTTGAAAAGCGTTCCTTTAAAATTGATGGAGAAATAAAGTATTTATATAACAAGGAGCACTTCAAGAAATTCATGACCACAAAACCTGCATTACAAAGAATTTTCACGGATGTCCAAGAAAGAAACAACAAAACCAAAATGCCAGTAAGTGAAACAGAATAAATGCACTTGGTGGTCCTAAATAGCTAAACAAAAGGGGAAAGAATGAGGAATTCAGCAACAGAAAAATAATGTAATAACAGAAATAGGTGAATAGTTCTCAGAGGTAACTCTCAATGTGAATGGTTTCAATTCCTTGATCAAAAACACAAATTAGCGTAATGAATCAAGAAAAACTCAGCAATATTGAGTATACAAGAAATACACTTAATCAAAAAAGATACACATTAAATATCAAAGGATGGAAAATAATACTTTGTGCAAAAGAAACCTAAAAGAAGACAGGAGTTGGTACACTAATTTCAGACAAAGTGGATTTCAAGTTAAGACTGGTCAGAAGAGACAAAGAAGGTCACTAGACATTGGTTAAAGGAACAATTGAGCAGAAGGAATTAACAGTTATATGTGGGGAAAAGGGAATGCTTCTGCACTGTTTGTGTGAGTGTAGACTGGTGAAAACTTGGAGGTCAGTCTGGAAGTTCCTTAAAAAGCTGGGATTGGAAATCTCATTTGACTCAGCTATCCTATTTCTGGACATATTCCCAAAAGAAGTGAGCACATCATACCACAGTGATCTATGTGCACCCATGTTTATAGCAGCACAATCTGTAGTAGCCAGATCTTAGAAACAACCTAAATGCCCATCAACTAAGGACTGGATAAAACGATGTTGTATTTTTATACAATGGAGTATTACTCAGCTATAAATAATGATCACATTGAGATATAAGTAAATGGATGCAACTCAAGACCATCCTCATAAATGAAATAAATGAAACTCACATGTGTAAAAACCATATAGTCTCCCTAGTGTAAGAAATGATAAGAGTACATAACATACAAAAAACTCAATAAATACAGTGGAAGGATAAGAATCTGCTTACAGAGGAAAAATAATATCTCAGGGAGAATTAGGAAAAAGAAAAAGGAAGGGAAACGAAAAAAGATCTAAAATTATATAAACACACGGGATAGCTAAGATGATTGTGCTACAAACTATAAGTTCTTGGAATAAAATAGTTAACATTCATAGGATTGGAACAATTATGTATATTATTATATGGTGATCTGAGGAACTCTTGAAGATCATTATGTAAAGTAACAACCCTAGTTATGCTCCTTCCACCTTGTTTAGGAGGCCTATATTGTCAGTGTTTTAGACTCTTTGCTATTGTTATTTTTGTCTTTTTTGTTTCATGTTTTTCTAGGAATTTGTTTTGTTTTGTTTTTCCCTCTAATACAGAAAGGATAGGTATGCATGTAAAGACTCATACATGCATAGAACATCTCCTAAATAGTTTATGAGAACTGATTATATAATACATGATGAAATGAACAAAAGTTTGAAGAAAAAGAGACACTATGGTACCCAGTACTGATTCTGTAGTGCCATGCTGTGAAATCCTGCAATACTGTTGTTCTTTGTTCAGAGTGATATTAGTCTGTTTTGTGTTGTTTAATTTCATCATACATGAAGGTATAGAACATTCTTAATAAATGCAAAGTAATTGAAATTTTATTTTAAAGGGGGTAAAATTAAACAGAACACAACAAATGATAAGAAAACAATGTAAGAGACACAGATTTCAAACCAAGACAACAGGAGATCTTCACTGACTATGACATTGTCTCTTATTTTGTTCCAAATAATTGTCCATATCTTCAGATACAATGAATTAATATGAAACAAAATCATAAAGAACTGATCTGAACAGAATGATGAAAACAAAAATTATTGTCTAGTCTTGAAGACCTAAAATGCCTTCATCATCCTGTTCTGATCAGCTTTATTCTATTTTGTTTTGTATAATTTATTGTATGTGAAGATATGGACAACTATTTGGAGGAAAACAAGAGACAATAGTGAAGATCTCCCGTTGTCTTGCTTTGAAATCTCTGTCACATTGTTTCTTCTGATCTGCTTTGTTCTGTTTTATGTTTAGTTTTAATCTTTTAAAACTTTAAAATAAAAATAAAATAAAAATTTTTAAAAAGAATTAACAATTATAAATATATATTCAACAAATGGTGGCACACAGAACTTCATAAAACAAATTCTAATAGACATAAAATACAGATAAACACCAATACAATTGTAATAGGGACCACAATACTGCAGTGGACAGGTGAACTGTACAAAACAAAATCTGAGCCTCATTTAGATCGTCTATGAAATAGCATTTATAGCAAAACAATACAGAGTTTTTATAAATATTATGTGAGGCAGTATAAATTTGGTAAAGTCTAAAGCACCATACAAATGTAAAGCAGTATTTTTGTTATGTATTGCATCATGAACTAGATTATACACAAAGATTAAATACCAGAATTTATATCTTCTTTTCAAAAGAAGGAAAATGATTATGGAAAACTCTCTAGAAAAAATATATCACATGTAAGGAGTGAGTATAAAGGTTTTCATCTTCTTTTCCAATATAAAATATCATCCCTTCCAAGTCTTCTATGGTTATTTCCTTTGGGACTAGGCAAATCCCTGGAGTAAATTCGTGGAAGGAGAACATATGGTAGAGCATGATATTGTATTATTCTCTGCTGAAGCAGATTGCTTTTTCTGCTTTTAGAATGTCAATTGTTTCTGCCACATTAAAAAAAAAAGAATTTTGTAGTAAGCAGGGCAGGAAATATGGCCAGCAAGAACTGCACAGTAATTGTAAACAGTGCTCTCAAGGTAAGCAACTCCTTGATCTGAAGATCTTTCACTTTCCACGCTGTGGTGTGAGAGTTCCTGATTACCTTAAAGAGGTTTTTCTGCTGTTTCAATGTCCTGAGTTTCTTTTACAGAGGGAAATGGCAGTTGGTGTCTTCTCAGAACACATTTATTGTGGTTATATTTGTTTCATTGTTTAAATCACTATCACCTTGGCAACAGTGTTCTATTCCAAGAATGACACCTGAATCTTACTAAAAGCTACCTTAAAGTGAATTTCTGAATAAATTCTCAGTGCTGCTCTTTTGTTAAAAATGTAATTTTGTTGGAAGTTTAAAAGAACAACTAAATCTCCATATATGCTCTGTGACCTTGGGAGGATTAGGCTTCACAGTTTAGTTTTTAAAATGCTAATAGCCCTGTTCTTGTTGCAGGGGAAACACTGGCTACCTTTCTTCTTCTTTTGCATCTCTCCCTCATGGTTCCCATATTCAGTTGCATAAAACTGATGTTGTTTCATACATACATACTTCCATATCTTTGCTCATATGATAAATGTTACCTGAAATGCCCTTCCCCATCTTTTCATTTTGTCTACATTCTGTTTATTTTTCAGAGCTCAATTCAAAATCTATTGTTGAAAACTTCTTGATCTTCTAAAAAATTGTACACATATCTGAACATGTACTATGTTGTTTTATATATCTGCCCAACTATTCTACCAGTCTGTGAAGGCAGAGGCTCTTTTATTCATGTTTGTATGCCAATGTCAGAATTTGGTAGCTGTGTGGCTTTGGGAAAATCCTCAAATTCTGTATTCCTCATTTGTAAAGTAGGACAAAATTTGTGAAATAAAACAGGACATCATAACAGCCTCCCTTATCAGGTTGTTATGATGATTTAATATATGTAAAGTATGTATAATAGTGCCACATATGATAAATGTTTACTATCATTATTTTCTAAATTACTCTTCCATTTCTATGTTCATCTCCCCTTCCCATTCTGACTGCAGATGTCTTTCAGAATATATAAGCCTGAATGCTACTCTGTTACTCAATTTTTTTCTTATGCCTAGAGTATTTTTGTTTCTGATTTTTGTTCTGATGCTTTCCAGGTGGCAATGTCTCTTCACAGCGTAAGAGGCTTTTTTTCTGAATATATGGGCCCTGCTCCTACCTCCCTGATACAGCTTGCATGACTAAGTTTGTGCGGGGATCTGTTATGTATCCATTAGAAGACACTTTGTATTGATAATAACCCTAAACTAGAGTCCTAAAACTTACTCAGTTTAGATGCCAAGTCCTGGTTGTGAAGCTAGACCTTAAGCATCCCCTATTTTAGTCCTTAAAATGTCCTCCATTGTAACCATTATCCTGATTGCTAACAATGCAGGTTTTTATTATTTGCTTTTCTATTTCATCATTCCATATCAATGAAATAATATAGTATGTGTAGTCTTCTAATGTAATCTCTTTTCAAAATAATATTTTTGAGATTCAGTTATACCATTTAATATAGAAGTTTGTCAATTCTCATTGCATTTGTCCTTCCATTGTATGACTGTATCACTACTAAAAACTGATTGTTGGCATCCTCCTACAGCTCATCTGCTGAAGACTCATCCCCATTGTGATGTTATTTGGGCATGGGCTCTTAAACTATGAAGATGGAGCCCTCATGAAAGGGATTAGTGTCCTTCTAAGAAGAGACACAAGATGGCGTATATCTCTCTTTGCTCTGCACCACTGACAGACACAGCAAAAAGCCAGCCATCTGCAAATTAACAAGTTTGCCATCACAAGACACCATATATGTAGCACTTTCGAATTTCCCAACTTCCAGAATTATCAGAAATGAATGTTTGTTGTTTAAACCACCCAATTTCTAATATTTTGTTAATATCAGCTCAAGATAAGACATTCATAATTTGTCTATTCTGTTGCTCTTAGGCACTTGGAATTTTTTCAGTGCATTAATATTTGTGCTAATTTAAACTCAAGTAATGTATAAGAATAAGTTTCCACCTTCAACATTTGGTTTGTTTCTCCATTTTTTATTTCAGAATTATTAATAGGTACATAAAAGTTTCTCATTGTAGTTTTATCTTACATTTCCCCAATGATGAAAGAATTTGAGAACTTTTTAAGTGATACATTTGATTGCTTCAATATCCATTTCTTTGAAGTGTCTGTTCAAATAGGAAAACCTGATTTATCATTGAGGAATTGTTTATGTATTATGTGTACAAATCCTTTGTCAAATATGTGAATTGTAAATATCTGAATTCATACTGTAGTTTGTTTTTCAGTTTTAAGTGGTATGTTTTGATCATGTCATTAATTACAATATAGTACAAATAATTATCTTTGCTGTTTGAAGATTAGCTGTTTTGTGCCCTGTTTAAGAAATACATATTTATTCTAAAGTTATAAAACCTTAGCTTATGTTTTTTCCTAAAACCTATCAAGTTTTACCTTTCATGTTTATATCAGAAATCTATCTGGAATTGATTTTTGTTCCATCACAAGACACCATATATGTAGCACTTTTGAATTTCCCAACTTCCAGAATTATCAGAAATGAATGTTTGTTGTTTAAACCACCCAATTTCTAATATTTTGTTAATATCAGCTGTTTTGTGCCCTGTTTAAGAAATATATATTTATTCTAAAGTTATAAAACCTTAGCTTATGTTTTTTCCTAAAACCTATCAAGTTTTACCTTTCATGTTTATATCAGAAATCTATCTGGAATTGATTTTTATATATTGGTATAAGATATGATTTAAGAGAGAAATGTGCAGACCTAGAACTCAGCCAAATGTGTGGAGAAAATGAACTTTATATTTAAGTTTTTTCAGGACTCCATTTTCCATTCAAGCTGTTTATTAATGTCAGAACTTTGCTGATTTTCTTTCAAGAATTTTCTTTTTGAGCTAAGCTTGATTCTCAGAGTACAGCGAGAATCAGAAAATATCTCCAAGAGAGAAAAGACTGTCAACCATTGGTTCACCTGAGAAAGTTTGCCCCCTCTTTGGAATTCGAGATTGCCACATTCTCTTTAGTTTCACATTTCTGAAGCATTAAAAAATTTTTCTATGCAATTTGTTCCCTTTTTTTCATTAGAAGCATTGGATTGTTTTGACCTACTGTATTGCCTGGGGAAAAGAATTTTAAAATAAATGTATAGTTTTGTAAATTTCATATATATATATTTAATATACCATATGCATGTACTCCTATTAATATATGTTATGACAAATATTTTATATCATATGTGACAATAGGGAACTATATTATGCAGTATATATTTATGTAATGAACAGTCATCAGTCATGTGCCACAGAACATTGTGGTCAGTGTCATTGTGGTCAGTGTTGGACAATGTTTATGATGTTGTTCCATAAACTTATAGTGGAGCTAAAGAATTCCTGCTGCCTAGTGTTTTTACTGTACCTTTTCATATTTAGGTGTATTTGGAGCCACAAATGCTTATTAGTATGTTACCAATTCCTGCAGTATTCAGCACAGTAACATACTGTACAGGTTGCAGCCTAGGAGCCATAGGCTATATCATATAGCCTGTGCATGTAATAGGCTGTATCGTCAAGGTTTCTGTAAGTATGTTCTATGATGTTTATACAGTTATGAAATCACCTACTAATGCATTTCTCAGAATGTAAACCTACCTCTAGTGTCACTTGGTGAAAAAAAGTGGAAAGTAGCAAACCAACCGGTAGTTTATAATTTACTTGTAGCACAAAATATTTAAAGAAGTCTATATGTATATAATAAAATACTAATCTTTATTTAACTTACAGTAGAATCATAAAGAAATAACTATTTCTACAAAGAAGCATTTATCTCCTTCATTTACTGATTTATTATTTCCTATAAATCTCTTTTTTTGTCTTTACACAGTGTATACATCTGTATTATATATCTAATTTGGCTTTTTCTGGAAAGTTTTATTGCTGTTGTTATTGTAGCATTTATAGTCTAGCAAATATTTACTGAAACCTTTGTATATATCAGTTTGCTAAATTATTAAATATTAAATAATTAAAAGTATTAAATAATATTTAATAATAATAAATTATTAAATAATTCCTGATTCATGACTTTTTCAACTTAGTGAAACATACAGGTATCAATAAAATCATAAATATTGAATGCAAAATAAATTCCAAAATGTACATGATGCAGTGGTCCAGGTACCATACTTTGAGAACTACTGGTTGAAATTAATCAATTCTGTTGGGTGATGTGTTTTTTTCTGGTCTATATAGATCTGTTTTAGATGTTTCACTCCTGGGCTTTTGCTTTCAGTTTGATGAGTAATAAATATTTTTTTCTAAGATTGCTTTAGAGTGGCTAAAGATTTATAAATATGAGCAACTCAGCACAACAGATTTGCTGCTTATTTCCTGATGTACAGAGGAGGCTAATTAGTTTGGTTGTTTCACTTTTTTTTCAAGACCACAAAGGCAGTTCTGTATTTACATAGTCTGGTTGCAGAAGACAGACTGCTTATATACAACATGACTGTTTTTGGTTTTACTGGCTAAGTGAAGGAAATAGAAATACCTCTTTTGTGTAGGCCAGAATAAAAAGTGATTTTTCTAAGTAATTCCATGAATAGCAAAGTCTTCTTTTCCCACTGACCAAGCATAAAGGCAAAAGTTAGCAAGTCAGACATTTGTTTTTTTGTTTTTTTTATTTTTTTCTTTTTTACCGGTACCGGGGATCAAACTCAGGATGGCGGGCTTGCAAGGCAGGCACTTATGCCACTGAGCTAAATCCCCAGCCCCAAGTCAGACATTTGTTAACAGGATCTTCCTATATGGGCCAGAAGACATCTGGTAAAATGCAAAGATTCTTCAGGTTTATGCTGGGCTGGTTGGCTACTTTCCACCTTTTTCACCAGTAAAAAACATGGAAGCATTTCAAAATCTTAGGTGTGAATGTGAGGTCCTTCTCTATTTCTTTAATGCAGTGGTGAGAAAGCCCATCTTATCAATAATAATTGAATCAACATAACAAAGAAATTGAAGAGAATATAAGTTTACAGATTTTTACATCACCATCTTCTGAGACTTTCTGGAATATATTACATTTTAATATTTTATTTTAATAAAACTCATTCCCTCAACCTCACTTCAAATTGGCCCCTTATTTTATATTTAGGTTAATTTCTTCCATTATATTTTGGATAGTGTCTCTCTTTCTTCCTCTATCTTGTCTTCCTACATCATCTTCATCATGCTGGAGATAGGTCCTCACAGATGCATGGTAGTACTGGCCTATATTCTCAGTCCTACTTTGAGCTTCATGATTATTTGAATTATCTGAGAACTCCACCTAGTTCTGAGTGGTCTGTGCTGCATACATGTGGCAATGATGAAAACACATGTCTTAGAAATTCTGGTATGAGGATAATTAATTGACTACTATTTGAAACTCTGCCCCTCTTGATCTACCACAATTGCACCCTGAGATACTATGTCCTTTATACTGTTTCCAGTAGTGATTAAGTATGGCAAGAGTATAAGGTCTCTGCTTGCAAGGACTTTTTTATTGGCTGACTTTGGGTATAGGACTCTCTTTTGACTCTGCTTAGAACCATTTTGTAGTTTGAGATTCTTTTTAACTTGTTTGATCAAACCTCCATTCCTTGAAGATAAAGTATAGTACTTTGTTTTCTGAAGGTTCTGTTTTAGTCATTCACAAAAATCAGAAACAACAATACTCTAGGCATAAGAAAAAAATTGAGTAACAGAGTAGCATTCAGGCTTATATATTCTGAAAGACATCTGCAGTCAGAATGGGAAGGGGAGATGAACATAGAAATGGAAGAGTAATTTAGAAAATAATGATAGTAAACATTTATTATATGTGGCATTATTATACATACTTTACATATATTAAATCATGGTGTGTCTGGATATCCCCTTCGTGTAGAAGTAGTTCTCTGAGGTGAGAATTTATATAGGCTGTCAGTGAGTGACAAATGCCCTGGCCAATTCACTAGAAACCTGAACACAGGAAAAGTAGAAGATTGGAGAGAGAGAGGGCTGAAATACAGGCATATGGTTGAACAAATGAGTGTAAACATGCTCAGAATTTTTTACTGAGGTACATTTAATAAGTGCTTTTTGAGAAAACCTTCATTTACAACTACTGCAGACATTGCCAGGCTTCAGGAATAGCCATGAGAAAGGCTTACAACTTTTTTATTTATTGTTCTAAGCATAACATATCTGATTGTAACCCACTAATAACAGCAGATATTGTAGCTTCATTGTTGGATGAGGAATGTGGTACCTCTGGGTAGAGAATATGTTGTAGTAAATCCATGTTAGATAAAAGTATTTTTAAAGTTTTGTTAATACATTCATAGAAATGTAACTAAACCTAGAAGACAAAAATACTTAGCCAGTTGACATACCCATCCTTTATCATGAGTTGTCCTAGAACTATAATGTTGTGTTTATGAATACAGTAACTACAGGGAGGTAGGTATCTGTTACTCTAACAGGATGGGCTTCCACTTACCAAGACTGACCTAGCTACTTCTGCTTCTGAGTGCCCAACTTGTGAGAAATGGAGAGCAATGCTGAATCACTAGTATGGCACTGGTTGAAATTAACTGGTGACCAAACTTGGATCCTTTCATTAAGAAAAAACTGAATAGATATCTATTTTAGATGTGAGGTTCCTTTTTTAGCCAACTATATAATTATACAGAGTAGTATATCCAGTCTTGTAGAATACTCAATTCACAAGTATGAAATTAAAAACATAATCCTCAATGAGAGATCCCCTTGTTGCCTAAGAGGTGTGAGAGTGGGTCTTATAATCATCCACTGATTGTGTCATGCATAATTCATCCATAAAAAGTTGACTTCAAGGGAACTACAACAGCTTTCTCTAGGTACATCTGAAGAGTCAGGTTGGAGCCAATACCCTGAAAGGATAGGATAGTGTTTTTCAGGATGTTGTATGTACATTAAGTGGGAGATCTCTATATAGTGTTGTATTCCCAATATAAAGAATATACAGATCCAGGAAGCAGAAGGGGGACATAGTAGTGGTACTACATATCATTGATGCTAATGACCTAGTAGAATTTATGCTTCTGTCTCTGCATCTCTAATATCTATAGGTTTGAAGTTGTAGTCTATAAAAGGAATGTACTTTGTCAAGAGGACGTAGAAGGTATATTACTAAACTATAAGCTATGACATTCAGTTAAGCACTTGAGAGGGTTTTTGTTTTTTTTGTACTGGGGATTGACTCATGACCTCATGTTTGACAAGCAGGCACTTAGGCCGCTAAGCTAAATCCCGGGCCCTATTAAATGTCTTTTTATTTTTTATTTTTATTTTTATTTTTATTTTTGAGAGTTCTTATATTCAAGTAGCAGCAAACTAGAAGAGGAATTATACTATTGGCAGTGATAATCGACTTGATTAGCAGGATGACTTAGGGAAGATTTTACTTAGTGGAGTAAGTACAGAATTGAGTAGAACCCAAGTGGTTACCTCTTGAAAGTCCCTTGGACTGAAGTGAGTATAAGTGAATAAGAGCAACAACCATTTCAAGAGGAAAGTATGATGAGAAAAAACTTAAGTCTTTCAATAATGAAGGTTTGTGCTATACTGTGGAGAATAAGCACATGGTCTTCTGAAGTGATGATTGAGGAATTTATAATAAGGAGAATTTAGGATAGCTACTGGATAATGGAGCAAATGGTTACCATTTTAGGCCCTAAGATCAACTGCAGTGACGTAGAAAACAGTTTTTCCCACTAGCTTCTAATCTTGTAAGTTTCTGCCCAGAAATTCCATAGGGACCATGAAGGACATGCCTCCTGAACTTATGATGCTTCTGGGTTGTACTGTGACAGCCATGTAAAAGTGCTACACATATCATTTCTTGTGCAAAAATAGTTTTGATTGACAGCGTCTGCAACCCCATTGGATCTATCAGAGGAGATTCATTGGTTCTTCATTCATGCTGAAGCCACAATTCCCTCAGGCTGTTGCTAGTTATATTAGTCAGGGTTTTTCAGAGAGACAGCACCAATAGGAGATAGATTAGATTAGATAGATAGATAGATAGATAGATAAAAGGGAATTCATTTGGGCGATTGGCTCATGCAATCATGGAGACAGAGAAATCTCAGAACAGGCTTTTTGCAAACTGGAGACCATAGAAAACTAGTAACATGACTCAGCACAAGTCTGAAAGCCTCAGACCAACGGGAAACTTATGGTGTAACTCTAGTTGGAGGCTAAAGGGCTGAAATGCAGGAGATTGCTAATATAACTACAAGTCCAAAGGCACAAAGGTCTGAAGTTCTGATGTCTAATGAAAGAGAAGGATCTCTAGCTCCAGAAAGAGAGGGGATACTTACTTTTCCTCTTCTCCTTTGTTCTACCTGAGCCTCCAGCTTACTGCTCACATTGAAGGCAGATCTTCCTCATTTATCCACTCATCGACTGTCCTCAGGGAGCTCCCTTACAGACACATCTTTACCAGTTGTTTATGTATTCTTTAATTCAGTCAAATTGATACCTAAAAGTAAACATCACACTATTCAAGAACATAAGAGGTGTTTCTAGTCCTAGTTATTTTTTTAGACTTTCACTGCAGTCTGATACTCTTCCTACCCAATATTCCTTCCTTCTCTCCTGCTTTCACCAATGTCAGATCTACACTTCAGTCTACAATCTTTTCCTACTTACTCTTTGTTCATCCTCTTTGCCTTTCACATTTCCTTAGTAAAGTTACTGCATGTGTAATTTCATCTTGCTATTTGCTTCTGATAGAATTAAGTCTTCAGAAAATGTTCATGAATATATGCTTAATACTGACATTATAGAACACATGTAATATTTTTTATGTTTTTGAGTTCATAATATAGTTGTTAATTCTTTCATTTTAGGAGTTGAATGATTTATTTAGGCATACAGTATATAATTTATTTTTTACCTTTTCATCCTGTTATTTTTTGGAAATATTATGACTTTATACTGAGATAGCCATGCGTTAGTATCGGCTTCAATATTTATTTTCTGTGTGCTAACACTGTGATCTTGGGCATGACAGTGCACCTTTTTTGGGTTCAGCTACAAAATTCAATTCATACTTTGCAATTCGGATTTATGAAATGTACATATTATGACTTACTAGGGTCTGCAACATAACAAATGCTTAATAAATGACAGTCTTATTTCTAGTAGTCATGACACATCACTACCAGCTGGTTTGTGTTTTCTGGATAAACTCTTGATAAGAGCAGAATGAGTTTTCTGGTTCTACCAAGATAGTATTCATTTGTTGATTGTTTTAATCATTTTCATTGTTGCTGGGACAAAATATCCAACCCACAATTTAAAGAAGAGGTTTATTTTGGCTTATGTTTTTGGAGGTTTCAATCTATTTGTCTCCAGAATAGAAACATGGAGCAAAGCCTGCTACAGAGAAAAGCAGCTCATGTCTTGGCAGTCAGAAGGCAGAGAGAGAGAGAGAGAGAGAGAGAGAGAGAGAGAGAGAGAGAGAGAGACCCTATCAGATCTTTCCTTAACAGGACCTACCTCCTAACATCACATTTAGCCCCATCACCTCTGTGGTTCAGTCATTTTCCAAAATCCTCACCTGTGAACTCATGAAGGTCTTTCAGGACAGTTCACTATAAAATATAACACTGACATTCTTAGCAGTTCAATCTCTGGTGCTATTTCTTATAAATACTTGTACAGGGCCTTAGATTCTCCTGCAACAATGATGGAATTGTTTATTATCCCAGGCAAGAAGGCATTTCAAATAGCAAGGTATTAATGGCATTTTGAATCACTCCTTCCAAAATTTTATTAGTCTTACAGTAGTTTTCAAGCAATGGAAAAGGAGACACAGATTCTCTTTCTCTGGAAAGCTTAGCTCACTTGAGCCATGTTTATAATGAACTATTAACTTCCTAAGTCTTTGGATAAGATTTGATTTGTGCTCCATTGGGTCCAATAATAGACTTAATGCCTGAACATGTTTGGAAAATTTCAGTAAGCTCCTATGGGAGTCCCCCTAGGTCTTCTGCAGTGTGGTTCTTCACGAACCACACTGCTAACAAATGCTTTAGTTTCTAAGCTGGCTAAGATAAACTATGCTTTTAGACCAAATATTTAAAGAATAAAACATAGAGGATGACACACATCAGAAAATTCTTTTCTAGAACACATGGTTCAATTGAATGTGTGAGAGAGGGATAATAAAGAAGGGAAAAAAGCTAACATTCAATAAATGCCTACTCTATATAAGTCACTGTGGTAGGTTTTTACACAAATTAAATGTATTATCTAATTTGACTTCTGCACAGGCCTAGTTAGGTGGCATTATCCAACATTATTCTTTCTGATAATAGACAGAAGTTTCAGTTTTATACATTCAGAGTTAGATTTAAAACTCAGGTCTTCTGTGTCTCATAAATATTTATTAATCATTGGGTCAAAGATGTACATCAGGTAGAATTAGAGAAGGATAGAAAAATATTTGGTGAAAACATTAAAAGTGAAAGCGAGAGTAGATAGTGAAAGGACATAAGCAACTGATGAACTGAAAAATCCTGGATTATTAACACTGGCCTTAGTGAACTAACCCTTATAGGTAAAATGTTTGTACCTAAGAAATGTCATCACACTTTTGTTGTCTATAAACACAGGATACTGGACTAAAGCGCAAAAGTGATTGTGGAGTTTATTTTTGTGGAGTGTAAGTGAACATGGAAAAAAACTTACCCTGTTATTGCAGGACTGAAGAAATTATGTTAAGATTGAGCTTGTTGAAATATAACAAAAAAATAATGCTTGATTAAGAGGTGTAAAGATTTCTTATTATTTCACATAAAATTGCATAATTCCTGGCTGCTATGGTCACCTTATAAAGTCATCAGAGATTCAGGCTCCTTCTGCATTTCTTTTTCCCAACCATTCCTAAATTTTGGATGTATCACCAAGGGGATTTGTTTTGGCTTGTATCTAGAGGTCCTCAAAAGCCTCATGCAGTTATAGGTCATATGCGAGACATTTTGGAGGTGACTGGACCAAGAGTGTGTGGTACTCATATCAAGGACATGATTCTAGGGTTCACTCATGCTGTGATGCTAGGATTAAGGCTGCCCTACCCTGGGCATGAGTGCTACTGTCCTAAAGGTGGATAGCCTGGATAAGATATAAGGGAAAGAAAGAATTTCCTTGCATGTTGCTTGCCAGTTGCTACTTAGTGCTTGCTGTTTTTGCTGCTCTGCTGCTTTCCTGCCTTCTGTCCAGTGTGAACTGTTTCTCCTCTGTGATACCCATCTGCCATGCCATGCTGCTTTGAAGCCAGCTATTTATGAACTGAAACTTTACAAATTGTGATTTAAAGTAAACCTTTCCTCATGTAACCTTGAGGGTCAGGTATTTTGTCTCAGAAATGAAAGAAAGTAACTGAAGTGGAATTTGATATCAGAAGTGGGGTTACTGACATGATTACCTGACCATATGGCTCAGCAGATTTTGGAACTGGCTTGTGGGAAGATTTTGTAAAGGTTTGAAGATGCTGGCTGAAGAAACAGCCCTGGATTGCCTTAAGCTGTAATTGATGGGAAATTCTGGTCAGAACTCAGAAGACCAGAATGTTACTAGAAATGCTGGTAGTAAAGATTAGGCTCTGGAGATTTCTGCTAGGAAGAAGGATAAAGTGTTTTTTGTTTGTTTGGCCTTGGCAGAAAGTTTGTCTGCGTTTTGCTTATGTCCAGCAACTTTGCCTGAAACTAAGATTAAGAGCAGTGAACTATCTAATCTGACAGAAGAAATTTCATGACAGTGTAATGTTAAGATCATAGCATGACTATTCTTAGGAGCTTGTGGCCTGAATTATATTGATAATCAGGAGCAACAAGCCAGCAGAATAACTGAAAATGTGAGTTTGGCCAAAAAGGAAGCTCCAGTAAAGTTATGGCCTGTGGATTTTGAGCAAAGGAGAAATTGGTCACTGAAAAGACTATCAAGAAAAATAAACAAGTATTTCAGAAGAGGACCGTAGAAAATATGACCTGAGGATAACACAAGATCCAGCAGGATATCACAAGATCCAGCAGGATACCACACTTCGCAGCCTCAAAATTGCAAAAGTGAGAGACCTTGCTTTGAGAAGAGAGTCCCAGAGCACCATATTCCAGAGTGGCAGTGGCCTAGAGAAGTTGTTTGTTGGATTTGGTTCCTAAGCACTCAACTTCTAAAAACAAGGGAGAAGGAAATCTGGCTACTGCTTCAGCTATCAGCAGACCTTGGTATCTTCCACATAGTTCTGGTTTTAGGTGCATGCAAAATGTAAGAGTTGTGGAAGTTGGTAAGACTTCCACCCAGATTTCAGAAGGCCTGGGACGGTAGGTAGTGTGCACCTGAAAGGACAGTATGTAAAGATGTGAGTGGGAAACTGAAGGTGCATTGGAGACCCTAAAAATTTGGAGAAGCCAGGAATATGGATTGTGTTAGGAAGACTGCAAGGAGAAAGTAGAACTGCAAGGAGAGAATCTGTGGGAGTTACAGTAAACACATTCAGTAACATAGGAGTGGAGCCACACCCTTTGGAGTTCAAATCTTGCCACAGATTGCCTCAGATTGTCCACAGATTCTGGAAACTGTGGGATTTAATATTTGCCCTGCTGGATTTTAGATATATATAGTTCCCATTCCTTTCTATCTCCCTCTTTATTCCTTTGGAATGTAAATTTCTGTCTTGTGTCATTGTCTGTTGCAAATGCTTAACTTTCTTTTCATTTGTACAGGGTTTCCAGCTAAGAGTTTACCTTAAATCTCAGAGGAGACTTTGAAGTTGGACTTTTCAACAGTGCTGAAACTTTGGATTTTGGCAATTCTTAGGGATGGACTAAATGCCTTTTGCATAAAGGGATATGTCTTAGTTACTTTTCTCATTGATAAGACAAAATACATGACACCCAGAATTAAAGGGGAAAGGTTTATTTAACTCACAGTTTGTGCAATCACCTGGCTCCAAGGCAGGGTATCACATGGCAGAGGGGAACAATTTTGGCAGTGGCAGAAGACAGCAAAAGCAATAAGGAAGGAGGAGAGATAGGCAGGGAGAGAGGAAGGGAAGGAGGGAGGGAAGGAAGGAGAGCGAGAGCGAGAGAGAGAGTGAGAGAGAGAGAGAGAAACAAGTTGCTTTCTTTCCCTTATGTTATACGCAGGTTACCTCCCCAAGGGCAGATTTAGCATTCTGTTATGGTTTGTGTTCAGATGGCCCCCCAAAGCCTCATGCAATCATGGATGTGGCTGAAGCTAGCATTTGTGATTGGTTCATTGTCTAGCACTGAGATTGGCAGTGTGAGTGCTGCACCTGCTCAGGGGTGGAGCTGACATACAGTGTAAGGATGGGAAGGAGGCATGCTTTTCCTCTTTTTCCCTTTTCACTCTTTTCATTTGGGGCCACCATGAATGGCTGTCCCTCAGTCATGCCACACCCTACCTTGGAGCTAGCTCAGTATGGGCTGAAACCTCCAAAATCTGTACGCTAAATAACCTTCCCTTCTCTAATTTTGAGCATCAGGTATTTTGTCTCAACAAGAGAGAAAAGTAAGACAGAATTTGATACCATAGGGGTGGGGTTGTTGTTGTGACTATACTTGACCATGCCGTTCAAGAGTCTTTGGGAATGGTTTGTGGGAAGAGTTTAGAAAGATTTGGAGATGTTGCATGAATGCATAGGACTGGAACAGCTTAGGGTACTCTGTATGGGAGATTTTAGTCAGAGCTCAGAAGATCAGAAAGCTGATAGAAAGCCTGCCAGTAATGACCAGGCTTGGGAAGTTTCCACTGGGAAGAAGGACTATATTGGTTGTTGTACTCCAGATGATGTGTATTACGGCTTGGCAGATGGTTTGTCTGCATTTTGCTCATGTCCAGAGACTTTGCCTGAGACTGAGATTAAGGGTGGCAAACTGATTAATCTGGCAGAAGAAATTTCAAGGCAGTAGAATGTTAAAGAGGTGGCATGGCTATTGTTGGGAGCTTTTAGCTAGATGTATGTTGTGAATCAAGAGCAAAGAGCCCAGCAGGATGATTCAACATGTTGTGAGTTTGACCAGAAAGCTGTGGACTACAAAGATAGATCTGAGATCTTGATTGCTGAGAAGGAACAGAAGAATAAAAAAGATGGCCTGGGGGCATCCTGGGTAGTGATGGTAAGTCTCTTCCCTTTGCAGCCTCAGTCTTTGGTTGGGGAGAAAGCTGCAGAGTGCCATGTTCCAGAGGCCACATGTGGTTCCAAAATGGCAGCAGGCACCCCAGGTTCTAGAATAGTAGTGACATAGAGAATCTGTTCCTCACAATCAAATTCAGAGTGCCCAGTAATCCAAGCACTCAACCCCTACAGCCAAAAGAGAGGAAACCCTGGCTACCACCCCAGCTGGCTGCAGACCTTGGCAGCATCACATGGCACTGGTTTTAGGTGCATGGAGAATGTATGAGTGCTGAGGTTAAAAAGGCTTCTAGCCTGATCTCAGAGGCAGTGTGCCCCTGAGAGTAAAGTGTGTGAACCTGTGAGTGCAAAGCCATAGGTGCAGTGGAGAACTCAGAGGTTTGAAAAATCCAGGAGTGTGGATCATCTAGAGAAAGCTGCAGTGATTGAGCAGAGTGGGCCTAAAAGAAAAGCTGTGGGAGCTTTAACTCATGGAAGTACCATGGGGGCACTCAAGCCTTTTGGAGCTCACAACCAGATTGCTTCAGATGCATGGAACACCAGGACTTAATATTTCCCCTGCTGGCTTTTGGACTTCTTTTGGTCCTAATATTTTGTATTCATTTGTACCCTTTGGAATGGTAATGTTTATCTTGTGCTGTTGTATGTTAGAAATGTTTAACTTTGTTTCATTTGTACCATGGCTTGCAGCTAAGAGTTTGGCTTAGATCTGGGAGGAGACTTTGGACTTGGACTTTTCAGCAATGCTGAAACTGTTAGGACTTTGGAAACTCTTGCAAGTGCACTAAATGTCTCTTTCATAAAGGATGTGCATGACTCTTTGTGGGGTCAGGGGTGGAATGTTATGGTTTGTGTTTGAATGCCCCCCCAAGCCTCATGCAATTATAGATGCTGCTGAATGTAGCATTTGTGATTGGTTCATTGTCTAATGTTGGCATTGGTGATATGAGTACTGCACCTGCCCAGGGGCAGAGCTGACATACAGTGTGAGGGCAGGAAGGAGGCATGCTTTTCCTCTTTTGCCCTTTTTACTCTGTCATTTGGGGCTGCTATGAATGGCTGTCCCTCGGCCATGCCACTTACCTTGGAACCAACCAGCTAAGTATGGACTGAACCCTCCAAAAACTGTAAGCTAAATAAACCTTTCCTTCCCTAATTTCGAGCATCAGGTATTTTGTCTCAACATGAGAGAAAAGTAACAAAGACACACTCACACACTTAATCCCAGCATTGGACAATGAATCTATCACAAACTCTAGATTCAACTACCTCTGAAAATCCTGCCCCATCATGACTGCATGAAGCTTTGGTGGGGAAATCTAGATACAAACCATAACGCAAGTACATGATTTTTAGGAGGGAACAGCAGGAGCAAAAAGTTATGGCTTATATCTAGGTATCTCTCTAAAGCCTCCTGCAGTCAAGTGAGGCTTTTTGGAGTGGCTGAATCTACTGTGTGTGTTGCTGGGATCAAGAATATGCTACTGTGACCGATTCAAGATACAATGCTTAGTAAATCTTCCCCACCTTGGGTGTGAGTGCCACTTGCCCTAATGGTGGATAGCCTGCATAAGATATGAGACAGAAAGAGTGTCACTGTTATTTTTTCCTACCTGCTGCTTGATACTTGACTGCTTTGCTGCCTTCCTGCCAGAATTACAGTAGGAATTAGCAGCAAAAGCAGGGCAGACATGTTGGGAAATGTGTAACTTTGCTAGAAAAAGAGCATGTTTAAAATGACAATCAAGGAAGGTACAATTGCTAAAGAGATTAGTAGTATTAAAAGAAACCAAGTGATTTGCACTAAAACAATAGGAAAGATGCCTTGAATGCATCTCAGAAATTGCCAAGTTCCCACCCTTCACAGGACAAGGGAGTATAAAATTGTAAACTCATTTGAAAGATTTTGCTTTTACAAGACAGCCCTGGGATAACATGCTGTGACAGAGCCACCTAGAGGGTTATTCCCCAAGGATTTGTTTCTGCATGGGCAGCCATCCAGGCACTCAGAAGCCACCGTGGCCATTGTTCAAAGGGGTTTAACTACTGATAGGTAGCCAATCAAGGTATAAAACAATACTGAGAACTTTTAGGAGGACCAACTAGTGAAACCAGCAAAAAAAACCAGAACAGTATAGGCAAACCAATTGAAGAAAATGCTTCTGGGAGTACAGAATGACTTACTATGACAATTGGTACTATTTCATAAAGTATATTTAGGCATAAGAATTGATTTTAGATTTAGTAACATGGAGGACATTGTAGATCAAGACAAAAACAGTTGCAGTGGAATGATGGGGTCAAGAATTTGACAAGTATAACAGAAGTTGTGAGGTTTAAATGATATAATTAGTAAGAAATATATGGCTAAATGCCTGGGACATAGTTCCTTGTGTGCCTCATTCATTTAAGTGCTTTGGGTTTAAAAATTCAATAATTTGCAAAAGAACTCTGATTGTCTTGAAGAGATATCAAATGATCTGAGTGCTAGTTTATTTCAATTTGTGATAGTATTTATTGTGCCTCTTTTAATTTCTTTCTCAGTGTATTTTCTTTTGTGTTTTACAAAATTCAGTATAAATCTCTAGTAGAAAATTATTGTAGAAAATTACTTGGCAGAATTTGCTAGTAGAAAATCATTTGGCAGAATTTGCTAATGTCAGGTCATGACTACAAAATATCAGGGCATATCTGGCAGTTGTCTCATCTCTTTTTGTCTCTATATAATGCTTTAAAGTCTGATACTGTATTTTAGAAATTGAAACCATTGCTTCAAACTTGGAAATTTTGGTTTTGTGTATGTATTAGATTTTGGCCCTAAATTTTTTAAGCCTGTGTACCTTTCTATAACAAAGTGTAATCTGTATTCTAGATGCATTTTCTGTCTCAGCATATATAAAAGTACCATAACCTTACTATGAGGAGACAATAAGATTCATACTGTCAGGAAATGTACTGCATCCTTTATTTTCTTGAAAAGAGAGAAATATAGGTAAACTTCTTTGTAAGTTTATTGTCAAAATAAGATTTTTAAGGGAAGAAGCAAGTGTAATAGAAATAGCAATGGAGTAAGAATAATGAAACCCAGATTCTAATCCCATCTTTGCTTCTGCTGTTATATCAATGTTTTCGATCACTTCTCTCATGCTTAACTTTTCTAGGTCTAAATTTTCTTATACAAAAACCAAGAAAGTAAGACTAAACTAAAAACTGACTCATTTATTTCAACCAGTATTCTCTAAGTATCTGTTCCACTTAGAGAGTTTTTAGGAGTTCCACTATGAATAAGATATATTTTCTACCCTCAAGACACTTCAATGCTAGAGTTACAGAGATTAAAAAAAAATCAATTAAATAAAAGAGTATTTAAAGATGACAGTGATAACACAAAGGGCAACTAATAAACTGGTATAGTCATGAAATACCCACAAAATAAAATAACCAAGTTTAAATTGAATCTTTTAAAATGATATGGATTGTAGCAATTTTTACATTTTTGATGAAGTATAAATTTATACAATCACTTTTGATAAAAAACTATAGGAAGAGCTAATATACACATGCCTTTTGACTTTCTATATAATTACAGTTTTACATTTCTAAAAATGTATACAAACATTCTCTAAGAAGGCATTTCAGATATTATTACTGTTCTATTTATCATAGCCAAATTTTGGAAATTATTCAAGTGGCTATGGATGGTAAAATTGATAAATTAGGTTAAAGGAAATTTCATGCATCGAGGATGAATGAAATACAACTAGCTAGAATAGCATGGAAGAATCTCACAAAAATAATATTGAAAGAAATTAGACCAAAAATTTAAAAAAGAATATATATCATATGATTCCACTCATGTAAATAAATATTTAGGATGGCTTTTCTCAAGATATTTTTTTTTTACCTGGCAAAACCGACAAACCTTGTGTCAGCTAGGTTGGTATATCAGTTTGATTGGCGTCAAGATCCATCTGGGGGATTGGTGGAACACATTAATAAGGATGTAGGATTGAGTAATGGAGATACAATGTTGGGTCTCTATCTGATTCTTCACCCCTTTCTCTTTAGCACTGTCCCTCTGCCTCAGTGTGCTAAGCACACTGTGCTATATGTTTCCTCCTTGATGTTCCTGCTTCAGAGCTTACTAGCAATGGACCGGATCCTTCACAACCTGAGTCAAATTAAACATTTCCTCCTTTAATTTGTTGGTATAAGGCATTATGTCTAACAACAGAATAACAGAGCAGAAAATTGATGCCAGAGAAGTGAGGTCATTGTTGTGGTTGTCACCCAACCATATGGTTCAGAAGCCTGTGGAACTGGCTTGTGGAAGGAGTTTAGAAAGGTTTAGGGATGTAGCATAGAAAAGCCTTATAATCCTGCATGTGGAATCTGAACAGTGGTTTTGGTGAGAGCTCAGAAGATCAAAATGCTGATAGGGATGGGGACAATAAAGGCCAGGATCTAGAGGTTTCAGTTGGGAGCAAAGAGTCCACTGGGAGTTGGACTAGAGGCCATGTATGTTACACTCTGGCAGAAAATTTTTCTACATTTTGCCTGAGATAGGAATATTGACTGTTTCTAGCCAGACTTTTGTGAAAACTGGAGGCAAAAGGCAGAACACAAGCATTTTAAACACTTCAGTTTTGGCCTAGATGGAACCATGAATAAAACCAGAGCCAAAGGAGGTATATTAGCACCAGTAAAAGGAAAGGAAGTATTTTGCTCCAGGACAAGAAAAAAGTCTGCCTTGAGGTCAACTTAATAATCAGCAAGATCTCACTCACTGCAGGCTCACAGGAGCAAAAGTGTTAGCCTTACAGTTAAGAAGAGAGTCCCTGGGAGTCCTAATGTAGAAGGGATTCCTAGGGATTTTTTTGGGATTCATTTCACCATTCTTAGCCATCCAGACACTCAAGAGGTTGCTGCCTCTATGCTCCAAGGATGTGAATAGTGCTTTCAGGCAACATTACCTTGGCATTTTCCATGTGATTCTAGTTTTAATGGGTTGCAGAAAGAAGAGTTGTGAGATCAGGGACGTTCCACCCCAATTTTAAAATAAGGTCTGGAAAGCCTGGCAAGGAGCCACTAAGAAGGAAGTACATAAAGATGTAATGAAGCCAAAGGTGCATTGGAGACCTCAGAGGAGTGAAGATGCCAAAAAGTGGAATGTCTGCCAAGGGAAGCCACAAGCCAGTGCAGCCAGTCTGAGAGAGAGAGGCAATGTGGGCTGCAACCAAGAAGGCCATAAAGTGGGACTGTCTAGGCCCTCTGAAACTCACATCCCACTGCTGTGTGCCTCAGATACCTGATACAGAGCTGCAGGACTTAATGTTTGCCCTGCTGCATTTTGCTCTTGCTTTGGTCCAGTTCTTTTCTATTTCCTTTTCCCCCCTTTTGCAATGGAAATATTTACTCTGTGCCAAAATACTTTGCGGTTATGCTGGATACTTCATTGCTAAGAATTTGCTTTGAGTCTCAAGGGAGAATTTGACTTGGACTTTTGAAAAATGATAGAAATGTTGAGATTTCTGAGGAAAGGATTTTGTGTTTCAATTGTATGTAAGATAGGTTAAATTATGAACTTGCTTTTGCTTTTATTTGTGTATTAAGTATGGTTAAAAGAGAAGTGTTTGAGTATGGTGTTGACAAAAGTTAGAATGTAGCTGGCAGAGTGGTGTGTCAAGTTCATTAGCTTTGGGGTTCACCTGGAGGATTGATGAAGCACGCTACTAGGTGTGTCTGAGTGATCATGGAGGTGTGGCCTTGGGTTTTCTGGTACCTTGCCCCTTCCTGTCATGTACTGTTTTTCCTCCTCCCTGATCTAAGCAGCTTTGTTCTACCACAACCTCTGCCATGATGTTGCTGCCTTGGAACCTGAACACCATGAATTGAACCCCCAAAACATAAACCAAATTAAACCTCTCCTCCTTTAAGATTTGAGTATCAGGTATTGTGTCCAATAATGAAAAAGCTGACTGAAACAGTACTAATCTGTGTTCAGGAGGGAGGATATTCTTGGCATGCATAATGCTTAATGCTTTTAAATGCTTTTAATGCATAATGCTTTTAAAAAATGTTTTGTGTTTGCTATTTATATTCTGTTTTTAAAATATGATAGCTATGAATATAAATGAACTGAGTTGTTAAAAAATTATCACAATATACTTTTGTAACGTGTACTTTTCTATATGTCTGATATATTTCAATACAATCATTTACAATGTGAGAATTTGTGAAGGTCATAGCAAAGAAATGTGTTCTATGTTGAAAATAGAACATTTTGAACAATGAAAACAAGCCTTAAAAATGTGATAGAATTTTCTATTTCTTACATGTTGTGATTCTCATATTAATATTTTTCAGTTTGTGTTCATATCAAAATTATTCATGGCTACTATAAGATGATTTTCTTCAAATAGTAAATACAATGAACATAATAGTGGAAATAAAACAGTTCTTTTTCTATCCTACTGATAATTATAGGATCAAGACAAAAAATAGAGAGAAAATAACACTGCTGACTTCCTAAAGTGACTATGTTTTTAGTATCTTTTTCTCACTATTAACTTGCATAGAGCCTTTCAAACAACCATGCACTAAATGTTAAGTGAATGTGTCAGATCACCATCTATATTTCATGGACAGGCAAAGAATACAATGAGACCCTTATCCTAGATTTTGATAATTTCAAAAGTTTAGAAGATTGAAGTTTTTTAATAAATAAAATTCCATTTTACATAGCACTTAAACTTGTAAAACTTTTTCCTTCTTAGGAACAGAAAGATTTTTCTGCCATATTTCCCCTATGTAGTAACAAACATTATTTAGGAAGTATAATGGAAATTAACAAGTAAAATTAACACTACTTCCAGCAATTTGAGATGGTCTAGTATATTTTGTTTTTTTAAAAAATTATTTTCTGGGAAATTAGGACAAAAATTAAGATCAGATTCTAGCCTTTAAATATGAGTAACAGTTTCTCAATTTACTTGCAATTTTACTTACTCACATCAACTTCTCCAGAGTCAATGACCTCAGTATAAACTATTCATTTCTGTATTTAACAAGAGCAAAAATATACTTTAACAATATGGTTGATCCCTAAGGACAACTAGGCCCTTCACTATGTTTTGAACATATTCCATTAGCCACTTTAGACCCACTCTCCTCTTGTTTTCTACCTTGATGACTACTCCAGGAGGCTGACTTTTATGGGCTGAATCAGCAGACTCCCTTTGAATCTCACTTGCAATTGCGTATCAATGGAAGTCATTGGCAAGAGATTATAAGATGAAAAGAGAATATACTAGGGCTTTTATTCCTTTTTCCCTTAAAGTCATCTCTGTATTCTTCTGTTCTGGGTAATAACCTGTCTCCATCCCCTTCATAATTAGACAGCCTTAGGTAAGGCTCAGCCTCTAGGGAAGAGATACCGTTTTCCACCATTGCTAAAACTGAGGTATAGGTTGGTTTTCTATCTCTGTTAACAACCTTGTAAATAGTACTTTTGTTAAATTCTACTTGCTTATCATGAGAGTGCCATCTATTTGCCACCAGAATCTGCATGATGTGTTAGAGTAGTTTTGTGTGTGTGTGGTTTGGCTTTATATTTATTGCTTCCCTGCTGCTCTAACAAAACACTTTAGAATAGGTAATTTATAAGCAACAGAAATTTATTACACAAAGTTCTGGAGCCTGGGAATTGAAGGTCAAAGCACTGGCAGATTTAATGCAAGTGAGGGCCCATTCCTAATGTTCCTGTATTCTCACATAGCAAAAGGGCAGAGGGCTCTCTCAAGTCTTCTTTATGAGGGCATTAATTCCATTCATGTGGGCTGTCCCACCTCTTACTATCTTACACCGAGGATTAGATTTCAACACACAAATTTTGAAAGGACATAACTGTTCAAAGTTTAACACTTTTGTTTGGTTTTGTTTTCTATACAACATTGCGCCAAACCTGCTCTTTCTTTAGGACCCAGCTCAAATGCTACCTCCTCTGAAATACAGGTTTTGGAATTTAAAATTTCTGCATCTGAATGAAACTCCCATTTCCCACCTGAGTGACTTTAAGCATGTTTCTTCCTATGTTTGAGATTATTTTACTTCTTTGTAAAATAGAAAAAAATACCCCACTGCAAAGTTACTGTACTGATTAAAGAAGATTATATTTTTGAATGACCCTGCCACTATAAAGGGTATTAATAAATGTTAAGTTTTTTTCTTTTCCCTTCTTCTCTATCCAACTTTGCCCTGTTGTTGTTTTTTTCTGCCATTCATTTACTTGCATGTTTCTTTGAGTTTATTTTCTAGTTTGTCATTTTACTCTAAATATCTTGTCTTTCTGAATCTACTCTGAATTTCATAACTCTATGAAATATTTTGATGTATCTTTAGATGTCCTCTAAGAACCTCTTGCTCTGATAGGCAGGGCTTTTGGAGGTAACTAAATCATA